>NW_019059605.1:1032427-1050171 GCF_000696155.1 Zootermopsis nevadensis | reverse complement strand
GTAGATGCGAACGTTTCGGAGATGCATACTGTCTCCATATTCAGGACTGAAAGTTGAAACGGCATGTTTCTTCGAAATCCAGAAGAACATTGTCAACCCTTTTTGCCACTAAAACTTAAAATATCACAAGTAAAGATCGATCAAATCTTCTCGGGCGATCAGCCGCGTTAACTGGTTACCGTAGTAAACCGACGTTTCGGGAACCAACTCTGTCCCCATCATCAGGGTTCTGATGTGACTGGATACCTCGGAAGTCGCCTGCTACGTTAACCAGTTGACGCGGCTGATTGCCCGAGAATATTTTATTGATTGTACTCGCCGCGAAAGTCTCAAATCCAAGTAAAGATCGGTTTTTAATAAAGGCTAGTTTTAATCTGTTTTATAAATAACCGTCAGATGTCACCATGTTGATACTTTTCAGTGTAAAAATAATTTTAAATGCGTGGGTAGAACATTTAACTAAGTTAAATTTTAGTACATTTTCCTCTGTTCGCATTGATCAATCACTGAAATAATCGGATTATCGGGACTCTACTCTAAACCGTCATGTGAGTAGAGAAATAAAAAAATACAATGTCTTATGCATAATATCCTGGTAGCGCGGAATTTTATATTCAGTCAACTTCCGTTAACCAAAATATTCGAATGACAAAATTTGTCTGATATACTATGAATTTCTGAGAAATTGTATGATTGAATCGGGCAGCCCATAAACCGCACTTCCTATAACATAAAAGCGTGTCGTAATTCCTCTGGAAGACTGAAGAATGAAAGCACGTCTCTCTTCTTCAGCTTTCTCCTGATTCCTGTCCCACACTATTAAATTCGGTTTTCCGCAAATTGACAGTTCGGGGAATTAGCTTTCCCAGCGTTCAAGGCATGGGAAATTATGAAGTCTGTTTTAGCTTATTTTAGCAGTTGTGGTTCTGACGTAACTTTGTTCAGGGGGTTGGAGGGATTATGTTCTAGGGTAGGGAACCTCAGAATCTCAATCAACACACTTCCTCCTCGTGCTATTTGCGATTTCCTATATATATAGAATATCCAATATTGGGAATGATGTTCGTCCCCTGTGAGGGCTGATGGGAGAGTGGGCGCCTCTACAAACGATGAAGGACAGGAACACGATCTGCGGTTTACTGCACGTCACATGCTCTGGTTCTTCTTGCGTCTTTCCCTCGAGGACGCCACAAATCTAAACAACGTTTAAATTCGCATAGTGCAAGAAACACTCCTTTGTATTACCCCTCTGCTGCTTCCCTTCATCGCATTATTTCTTTGTTTAATTTTCCTTCGATTTCTTTTCCGTTCCTTTATTCTTTGCTTGCTTTCTCGTCATCCTTTTCTTACTTACATGTTTCTCTATGTGTGTGAATCTACCTTTGCTACTTTGATCTTATTTGATTTTGCTTTTATAAGTTCATGATTCCGTTCTTGGGTAGCGCGGGTAGAGAGCCCAAACTACAGAACAGATTTTCATTAACAAATATCCGTCGGCTCTGTCTTACACTCCCACTGTTTACCACACAAACGCCTTTCTTTTCATTCTGTCTTTACCTTTCCCTTTCCTTCTTTAGTTTTGATTGTGTCTTTTTGTTTAATTATCCTCTTTTAACCTGTGCTTGTCTTTTCTTCTGTGATTGCGTGTTCCTGTATTTCTTCATTTATTTTATTCCCTTTCATAACATATTAAATGATAATAGAGTTAATATCCTAAGTGTGTGGCGTAAATAGCAACATGTTTCTTAAGCATGGTTTGGAATTCCTGAAGGACAATATAGCCTACTCCATAACAACTTAGTGGGAGGGAGAATTATAAAGCCAAGTGCCAAGTTAAAAATAGACTCGAACTTAGACCAGCTGTTTAATTCTGCAATTAAGAAAATTAAGTGTCATGGACAATGAGTGAGGGAGCTTGTTCTGTGCCGACGGACAATCAAGATGGCTTAGGTCTACACTTTCCATGGCACAGCAGCTTATCCTACTCATTGTTAAGGACAGGGGCAATTTCATTTACCAGCAGCAAGCTGTAAATTGAACGGACTTAGTGTGAACTCCTTACAGACGTACATGTGTGACACGTCTGTACGATAAGACAGCGACTTCCGGTCAATTTGCTTGTCGATCTGTTTTACCTTGCATTCTCGTTGAGGACTCAGAGCTGATCTATAAATAGTGTCAAATTGTACATAATTGCTTAGGGTCATTTGTACAACATTATTTTCACCCGTGTGTCAACTGCCCAGCTGCGAAATGACGTCATCAAGACGTTCTGTCTTGATTGGGGCTGATTACTGCCGATGTCCTACAGACAGATTATCTTGTGTTCACACACAGACGTCGTGTTGTTTGGAAACGCAGAAGCGACACGAATCTACCAGTGAAATGTTGGCCCCTGTATTTATTGCCTTCGATTACTAAATCAGCAGTCTCTTTCTTGAGATGATAATGTTGCGTCATATTGTGATGATTATAATTGTTTAATTTTAACCGTCTAATCACAATAAAATATTTTATTAAATATTAAAATATAACTGATATTTAATGGACATCTGACGAAGGATTGCATTTAGAATATAACATTTGAATTTATATCGATTATACACCTGAAGATGGTTCATTGAAAACCGAAACATGTCGTGAAAAAGATGATGCTCTAATTGTAAAATCGAACATTTCGATAAAAAGAGCATCATTTTAATATATTTTAAATATTTTAAATATTAAATGTTAATTGTAGTAATAATATTTTAATATTTAATAAAATATTTTATTGTGATTAGACGGTTAAAATTAAACAATTAAACAGTCTCTTTCTTGTTAAAATTCTAAGTACTGAGTAGTCTATATTTGTAGACCGATAGGCCTAATTTAATTTAAAAAATGTGAAATGTGTATATTGCACTTGTGTTACTTCTCTAAAATGGACAGAGGTTTCATTACTTCATTAAATGTCTGTTAAAGAAAAGGGCTTTCAAGTGTGCGAAACTACACAAAGTCAATTGTGGTAACAGGGTCCATATTTATCCACCAGGGAAAAATTTTATTACATTATTCAACTGCCAGACCAGACATGATCAAGACGAAATGCACGAAAGTAAAAGGTGAATCAGCAAAAGGTCATTTGACTCTCTGACTATACGTTTAATTAATTTGATTTTGTCTTCTAGGGCCGAGATACTGAATTGTTCATTACACTGGCATGAACATGTTCGTGACGTTCTTGAAATAGTTCTTGCTGTAATTGAAGGGCACAATACATAAAGCACGTGGCTTCAGTTTAACTTACTTTTGGAACGACAAAAACATATTAAATTCAAATTGTTGCTTAAACCATAACACAGCGTGCTTCTTTTTCGCTGCAACAGTGTAATTAATGGTTATTAATGATGACTTATGTCACGCCATTCTGCCTGCAATTTTTCGAGCAATATCGTTACTTATGAAAGAATGTAAAATCAAATGTTGCCACGAAGTGGAGCCACATTTTCTTTGCACTAGATCCTGTAACTGATCTTAATTCAGTCAGTTCTTATTATTATTATTTAGTGTTCTGTCTGACGACAGGTCCATATGAACAGGATCCTTCCATCCTTTTCTCGGACTGGGACCTGTTCATATACGTTCTTGGCAGATGATCCAGAAGTGGTTTGCCATTGCCTTCTTCTGTGTGTGAATGGAGTAATTGTTGGAATGCCACGGAGAAACCGAGGAAGCCCCCGGAGGAAAACTCCGTGTTGCCTAGACCACGGCCTTGCCCAACACAAGTTATAAATCTGAGCACCACCGGGAATTGAACCCGGAACCCCAGGATTACAAGGCCAGCGTTCTAACCGCTAGACCACCGTGGCGTGTAATGGAACTAAAAAGTTTATTACAGACGATGTTGGTCTTCTAATTCCCAACGCCACGTGAACTTGTAGATAGTTACCAACGTTTGAGGAATATACTTCCTCCATCTTCAGGGCTGAAGACAGAAGCAATGTGCTACTTAGAAACCTTTGCATGGACCGGAAAGTCCACAGAGCTTTGCAATTCAGAATACCAATATCGATATCTTCACTGCCAGAAGAACCTCAAATCTTATAACTTCGTCAGGCGTTGTCTGTGCCTTGATTGTGAACTTCAACGTTGCGTGGGTTTTACTGTCAGTTTTAAAAAAAGTTTATAATCATTCTGATCAACCAATGTGGCCATTTATTGCATACAAAACGTAACTTTGTTTCTGTTTACTACCAGGTCAAATAACACATTGGAGTCGTGGATGTTCTGTTCGTTTATGATGTTTAACGTTTTGCTAGTTTTATAGATGTAGAATCTTTCTAAAATGTCAAGCATTTTGCCTTTCGATGGTATTCTTAATATGTCCATGATATCTTCCATGGGTCCGTGTTCGTGTCTGTGGTCGAGGATGTGTTGAGCGTACTTTGATTTTGTTAAATTGAATCTAATGTCGTGAACATCCCTACCGGTTTGGCCAATATATACCTGCTAGCAGCTACCGCATTTTAACTGATATACACCACTTTTATTATATTTATTATGTTGTCTTCTTAAATTACATCGATACTTTATGGTATTATTGACATTGTAGGCCATTTTGACATTAGTGTTTTTGGATATTTTGGTAAGTGTTCTAATACTAGTGCCAAAGAATGTGAATCTGGACCATATTATATTACTTGTGGTTGGTTTGGGGTGCATTGATAGGGGTTTTTGGTGTTTTGATTAGGTCATAATGTTTTTTATATCTTTAGAATTATAGCAATTATTGTATGCTATATTTTGTATACGCTCAATTTAGATAATAGCCAATTCATGTGTAATTAAACGTTCATTATGGTGTTACATGAAGTATGGTTTTATAATGTGTGCCCTTTTTATGCTCATTGCTTTATAACAGACCATCGTCTTATGAATTGTATGATTTAATAGACAGACTAATGAATTAATGTTTTTGCCACCGGTGATGACCCCTTGAGGTCAAAACGCGTTTAGCACTAAGTGTTTTTCAAAGTGTAAACTGTTTGTTTGTACGCATGATTTTATATATTTTAGATAAGCATTATTTGTTGTTGAAAACATCGTTATATGCTAAAACTGAGCGCAAATAGAAACTTTTAGAGGGCATCACGTAACTGACCAATAAAAGACATTCTCTTTGAATGACGCACACGTCATGTATGTTAATTAATCATGACCAGCAGCTTGGTCGTTTATTCAATAAACATTATCACCAGCAACGGACAGATGTTAACTGATGCTTCACGATATTATTTAGAAGATTCCTCCTGCAGAAAATATAACTATGCAAGAGAATAAATGTAAAAGGCAGAAACAGACGAAGAAAAGCAGATTTCGGAAACTTGGTTCGATATACAAAGAGAGCAGAAAGGAGGCCATTATGCAGGGGTTCGTCGTGGAAATAACATCAAAAGCAAATTCTCCCTTCGTTTTCCCTGTGATGTTAAGCTCGTGTAACTATTTGTATACTTAACACACAGCCCCAAACCCCCAAACCCCCTCTTCTGCAACAGTCAGGCTTTTAGAGAGTTTGGCGCTGCGCTGTAGGACGGTAAATATTATTAATGATGTAGGCCTGGCTCAACAAGTGCGAACCGACCGAGACATGCAAAGTTTTCAGCAGTCCGTTGGAAAGAGGGGTATCCCAGCTTATACGATCTGGAGGAACACCCCACTGTTGCTACTGATGGTAGGATTACGAATTTAAACGCGCAAAAGTGAATTAAAATCGTCTTCACCACTTTATTGTTCTTTGTAAGGAAAATCGGTATGAGATGCTTAATAATTTGTATTTTTTTATCAAATACTATTACGGTGTTTAAGTCAAAGAGGATAAAATTGGTGGGACATGTTGCACGCATGGGACCGATGGGGAAATTCTCATGAAATTTTGGCTGGAAATCATGTATGCACGCATGGGACCGATGGGGAAATTCGCATGAAATTTTGGCTGGAAATCCTGTAAAAAAAAAGACCATTTGAGAAATCTTGTTTTACACGGTAGAGTAATATGAAGATGAATGGTAAAGACATTGCTTATGAGGGTGTGGATTAGATTCGTCTACTCAATTTGGGGGCTAATGGCGGGCTCTACAAGACACGGTATTAAACTTCCGGGCTTCTTAAAAGGCGGCTAATTTCTTGATCAGCTGAGCAAGTAGGCTTACTAACTTCTTCTCAAAAATAATTTTTCTAAATGAAGTGAATTCCTTGTAAGATGATTGTTTGGTGTGGCATTGCTAATGTGATTGTAGCAGTTAGATGCTGGTATCGATAAGTAAACTGTTGAAAATTACATACATTGGAGCCATGAAATGCTTGTGAGATAGTCCATTCTTGTACGTACAAGCTCTTTCACTAATACGACCTGGGAATTAACCTTTCCAAAATCCAGCACAATAAATGGGTCTGAATGCTGCTGGACATTTTGCTGAACTTTGTGGATGGACATGATTAGCCTGTTTAAATTGTTAGCGAATTTGTGCAACTCTCTACAGGTACAAAGATCATTAATTATTGCTCGTGTTGGTCGAATACATGTATGTATTATACAACCAAAGAGGAACGCTAGGACGTCACTGTGTCATCTCACGCCATCAGCAAATTGCTCTACAAAATGCAATGCAATTGTTATCTGTTACTCAGGAGAAAAGTTTTGACCTTAGCAGTGTGCATGAACGTTGTGTGGGGGAACATACGGACCTTGTCAGCAATATAAGACCTTAACGTTGCATAATGTTGCGTTTCAACCGATGAAGTTCTAGCCACAGATTTATCGCCTTCGGACTACCTATTGGATCCTCGCTGCCAAGGTCAAAGTTTTCTCCTGAGTAATACGCAGCAGATAAAACCGAAGAGAGGCTGGGGTTCAGTAATGTTTCCTCCCCCCCCATATAGTGCAGTTGTTTTACGCTTTCGTCCGCATTGGAAATTCGAAGTAACATGTCTTTAACTATCAGTAACTGTGAATTTTTCTCATAGAGTATATTCATAAGTTTTATATGGCTTTCAGAGTAAACAGCGATTGAAGATTTCCGTCTTCTGGGTTGTTGTTATTGCCTCCGTCATCACCCTGATGACGGAGGCAGTATGACCTCTGAAACGTTGGTTAACATCAACCAGACTACACAGCGCAACAACCCAGAAGACGGAAATCTTCATACTCACCGCTGTGAGAACCTCAAGTCTTACATAAACAGCGATTATTTCTCTGAACGTCATTAACGAATTTTTCTTTGTAATTGAGAACTTCGTTGTTTTCTCTGAGGTAGAAACTGAATATTTTTATACTACTTTGATGTTCTAAGTCGTCTTTTTTCTCCCTTGTACTTTTTCGGTTAAAGCATTTGTGTATTTATCATCATCGCCATTCCAATGCGTGCTACATTCCAATCCCATCTCATACTCTTTAGTTGACCAGTAAAAAAAATTATCTTCCTGATTATGGAGCCAGCAAGCACCTCTGATACGTCGGTAAACTGCACCATCCCAGAAGACGTAAATCTGTACATAAATTTATTTAATTT
This sequence comes from Zootermopsis nevadensis, assembly GCF_000696155.1. Next base: position 1,042,621 of record NW_019059605.1, on the reverse strand, counting down.
GGACTCAAATGTTAGTAAAATTAGCCTGCGCTAGGTTCCTGTAGAAAGGTTCCAGCATTTTGAATATGTCTGTACAGCTTATGCAACAGCTTGTTGCCTGTCTGTATCCTGGACTAATGGAATTCTTGTGAATCGCTCTCAGGCAGATGCCGCGGGGGGCCCCCGAACCGTGTCAGGAGGTTCATGTTTTGAGGAATCATTTTTCACGCGTTGGGTGTTGGGTCGGTCAGTTCCATATGACGGGTCGTATTATGAGCTACATACTGGGGGGTGAGGTATTAAACATCGCGTCCACTGTCCAATTTTCCGGCTCAACAAACTGTAACAACAACGGACAAGAGAAAGAAAGTCTAAGGAACCATCAGCGTCCGAAATTTCACACTCACTTGGTGGAAGAAGTGAATAAGAAAAATATGTTGCAAGTGTGAGAACGGAGAATACGTTTACTTTTAACATCACAATTATCAGAATAATTTTCACACCACGTCACAGGGTTTCTGTCCATGAGACGGTGTCAAACCTTGTCGCTGAGGCTTTGAGACAGAAGTTTCTGGAAAACAATGTGAAATTAATGAAATGCTGCCTTAAAATGTTGCACAAGATCTGCTCCGTTCCCAGGATAAACGTCTTTCTAAGATAAACGTTGGAGTGTTTACAGGGGTTGTCGTCTGGATTTTAAACACACGAAGTTCATCGAAGAACTGTTAAATATTCTGCAAAAATGCATGACAGAAAACAATAAGTAATGAAATTAATAATAAGCTGGGTTATCGTAATACATATATTATCTTATGATCTTGAAATAAATTACACAGTTTAAACTTGCTGTATTCCATCAGTTTCTCTTACACGCACGCTGAAGACCTGACATCACTTGCGTACTTTCCTACAGCCACAGATTTCCTCATGACTATTGAAATTTAAGCATAAGGTCACCGTGAAAATCACAAGCAAGTTAGCACCAGCTTGGAGGGTTGAATATAATTTAATATGTGTGTATCGAACAAGACGTCACCTAAGTAATCTCCAAATACGAAGTGTTATTGCCGGACCGACGAAATGCATTGGTATTTTCCATAAAGAAGTCTGGGTGTTGGCACTGACCATCTGTCTGCGCCGGACCAGCTTAGATCCATTAATCACAGGTTAGGGACAGGGCAGAGTTCTGTTTTATATTCATTCCACTGCAGGCTGTCTGGGTTCGGTCCGACACGGCCCCAGCCATTCACTCTCATCTTTCATTTGTCATTGTGACGTAAGTAATCTGTCGAGGCTTGTCTGCCTCATCCAGAGGGTTGCTGGTGTACGGAGTGCCTTTCTGATGTATAGGGTTTGTTAGGTAATGGGCCGACAAAGATCACAACCCGGGCGTTTGTTGTGTGTTGCGAAGGGCGATCAGATCCGAAAACGTACACAGCATGTGAAGCATGTTTCTTAAATTGAAGCTTGCATTTGTCGCCTTCTCAAATCGGACAAAATCATGTTGAACTATTTAAATCATTTAAATCTGAACACAGGGAATATATTATTATACATGGTTTGCTTCGTGATTTAATGTGACCTGACGAGAGATAAAGTGAGGTAGAGAGAGGTAACGTGCGGTAACATAAGGTAAACTGAGGTAACATTAGCTAACTTGACGTCACCTGAGGTAATGTGACGTAAACTGAACTAAAATAACAAAACCTGCACTAACATAACAGAAATTAAACGAAACTTATCATAAAAATATGAGCTAAACTATAAAAAGGAAGCGAATTGAAATCGAAACCGAACCATACAAAACGAAACAAAACCAACCAACACAGAAAAACATAATAAATAAAAACTAGATAACGTCGCATTGTATTGCATTACATAACAACACATCATAATCCAACCTAACCTAACTTTTCATAACCTATCTTTGATTTATGTTAGGTTAGGGAATGGTCGTACTTGTTTCAGAAACCATTGAGCATAGGAAGATGAGTCGAGGTAATTGTAGTGTTCCCTAAAAGCAGTTAAAAAACCTACGCATTTACAGTTATTCTTGAATCTCTCGTAAGCAAATGTTATTTGTATGCATCGATACGTATCGTCTTTCTTTTGTTCTACAAAAAGGCACAGAGAGTTAAATGTTTTACCTCCAGAGGCCAGGATATGTCAGTTTTATAGAAACACGTCTCTTTGCACAGACAATATGGTATTTCTTTCTTTAACATCCCAACCATTTATCTCCTGATCCGTGACGCTTATTCACTGCGTAGAAGATTGTTGTGAAACTGATTGATCAGAAGGACGATTGTTGATTGTGATAAAGCATCGCTTCAGTTCGTACAACCAAACCATGAAGCTGTAAGTGTCAATGGACGTAATCAAAAGTAGCATCTGTTGTGTTATACCGCTGTCACTAATTTTCTTACGCTCAAAAGTTATTTAAATTGATCTTGATAGTCAGACGAGAAATATATACAGTAAAGTATCATCGGAGTGATTACGACAAGGGAATGCGAACATTCAAAACATTTGGCTGCACGAAGTTTGTGATTCATATCATAGGACCGGTCCCATAAGTTAAGCCATCTTTGCCACTTCACGTTTAAGACGCTCATGGCAAAGCGTGTACAGAGATAATGCCAGTGTTAATATCATTTAGCACGTACTTAGGCTATAAACAAAGCTCTTTAGATTTCTTACAGCACGGATTCGACTTAATAAATAAGAAAAATCAGTAATTGCTTTTAGAACTTCATTTCAGATCATGATTTTTTAAGAAAATATTCGCTGTCTACGAGCATTCTGGAGAAGAAATTGTATTATGAAATATGTTTTCAGGTAAGTATCGAGTTACTGACCGTTAAAACAGTTAATACGTGTTCTTATACGTTACATCGAATCCATAACGAATTAAGTGGTTATGCTACAGACTAGCATTACGAAACGGGATAAGCGTTCTTTGCGCTTGTAAGTGCATAAAGTGAACGCGTGTGACAGAGCCCGTGTCCTTCCGTCCGCTGAATCTCCGAAACGACCGAACGTATCTCGATAAAATTAGATAACATCAAAATATAATATAATTGTTGTTAATATCGAACTAATATAACGTCCGTCGATTTTGGTATTCTGCGTTGTAACGCCTTGTGGACTTGTACGTAGATACCAACGTTCTGTAATAGTATACAGTTTATATATTGAGGGCTGAATTACGTTTTCCATAAACGTGTGCACTTACGTCCAAGTCCTCAAGGCGTTTCAACCTAGAAGACCAACACAGACATCTTCATCCCCGTGAGAATCTCAGATTTTTACTTAATAGATAGAACCTTTATCTATATTCTGACATTTTCAGCGTACGCACTGTTTCTATAGTTATTTTTGTTCGTCTAACTTCCTTTAAAGAAAAGTGACCGAAAGATTAAAAGGGTGTTGCGGAAATAAGTTTCACTACCACCAGGTACAATAAGGAGATGCTTAACACTACCTTAAAATAAAACCACCACAAGTTCTTAGACTTTTGTTACAAATGTCCACCATCGTATCCGTAATCATTGCGATGGGGTCGTGCGGTTTAAACTATAGAAACAAACAAAGGAAATCACCCTGCAGTATTACGTCACCCCTGTGATCCCATCTCTGATTATGATTTTCCTCCACCAAGTGACTAAAAATCCAATTTGTGCTCCCTCCGGCCCCTGAATCACAGAAATCGTTGTAGCGGACTAAACTGTGGAAAGGGCAAAGTATCATTTCGAGTTTTATTTTGATGACCGTTGCATTTCTACATAATTAAACGCTCGTTTCACCTTCATTTTTTATTTCATTACTTTTTGTTCTTTCTTGTCAAGAATAGAGGGCGAGACAATTTATTATACTTTGAGAAGGGAGAGTGGAAATATCTGTGGGGAGGATTCTAAGGTTACTTCTTTTTCCTCCCTTGAAATGCCTCTTAATCCAGCCCTCGCTACTGAAATACTTGGGGTTACGTTCTGAATTCGATTGTGTGAAATTCCGTGCCTTGATTTTGTGTGCCCGAAATTCCTTCTTTTCATGGATTATTCAAGTGACCCAAGTGACCGGCTGCTTCTTCTATTATTCTTAATTTCTAACCTTCAGGAAATACTGGGTTAAAATTGGAATGTTTTGATAGTTCTGACAAAGTTCAGTACAAATAAAAACATGGTCATTGGAAGTTTCACCGGTTAAGACCTAGGGATTTTCTCTTGCTGATTTATTGATTGTTAAAGCAGGCGGCTCAAAAATTACCACTAAGACATGAAAGTTTTAAAAAAGAAAGAATGGTACAAAGGTATTAGTAAAATTTCATTGTTAATATGATAATTAAGTTTCATTGTTAACACTGTAATGAAATTTCTTGTTTTATGAAAGTATCACAAGTAAATACAAAATTTTGAAGGAAGACCCTGCATCATGCAGTCAGTCTGTCTGTCTGTCTGTCTGCATGTCCATTCCTTGCTTCACTATCTTCTATGAGGATTTTATTCGTGAACGAATCCCTGTCATTTAAAAGAATTTCGTTCTTAAAGTGTGCTGAGAGAGTAGCAGTTACGACACAACTGATCTAGTTCAGAGTTCTTAAAAAGACGCCAATTAAAATATTTCTTTTCCTTCTGTTTATCTCACATAAAAGAATTAATTTCGCCATTCCCATAAAATGGTCACTGTATGCCCGAATGTGAATTAGTCTCCCAGAGCTCAAATTTATCAAAATTTCGACCCAGGCGAATACATTTTCTCGTTACGCTTAGTAAAATTGTACAATGCGTCTCTCGCCGATTACTATGCATGGCCTGCGGGATCCGCGTGGTAAATTTTATGTTGAGTTTACTATGTAGAACGCACGTTGGGTGAGAAAAATCAACTTAAGTGACTGTGTCGCTTGTAATTAGTCAGAGATTGATGTTACGATAATTGTGGATCAGACAGGAAAGTTGCGGAATTTAGTGTACAACTCCATTATTAATCGGGAGGGGAGAATTACGAAAATGGCAATCGCTTTGCTGGCCACAATAACGTTGCATAGACATTCTGGTTATACAAAAATAAGATTAAGGCAATCTCTGCCTCCTTACCCCTCGAGAGAGAGAAAGAGACAGACAGACAGACCGTTGCCTACTGGTTGGAGGCTAAACGAGGCTCAAAGCCGGTCCGGACGTTGTGGTGAAAAGAAAAGTCCTATCTTACCAGAAATCGAACAACTTTCGTCCAGCCAACATTCTAGTCAGAACATGCTTAATGTCTTCAGTTAATGATCGCATTTCTCGTGCAGTTTAGCAAAGACGCATGTACTGACACAGATATTGTCAATCTGGACATACCCCTTTACGCTTTATACAACATCACCAACATCATCCTCGCATATTTGCCAGTAACGTGCGGGCTTAACAATTCCACTGCTGTATAAATCCGTTCGAGCACCTCAAAATCTGCTACGGGCTGCTTTTCGACATGTCTCTTCGTTATCTCAGAACTGCCCTTTCTTTGGATATTTAAGTGTGTTGTTCTGTCCGTCTATAGAACGACGTTGTGGTGGCTGCCTATCCGACTTGCCCCATGGACGTGTCATTAAACGTACAACTCAGCGCAGCAGAGTTCTTATTAAGAAACTCGTTGTCACTCGATTTGTCAAAAAATTCCCCAGCTTTTACGGAACTTGGAAATTCGTTACCGTATTCACATGAACCCGCTGCTGGTTCCTAACCCTGGCAAAATGAATCCCGCTCACACCCTCACAATCTTACGCCTCTACATTAGGGTCCATTTTATTATTGTCTTATCATCTACGCCTGTATGTCTCGTCGTCTCATGTTTGCGATGAGAAATTCTCCTGTTAGTTTCGATTGAAACGGAAAGACTCTAAGAATTAAAGCCATTTAGTCTCTGGAATTAAACCCGGAATATTAAATAGAAAAGCCTACCAACGCATCAGACCCCGAATCAAGTCAATGAAGTTGGTACTAAAGACTATTCCTTACGATATATTTTAGTAATATATTTATCTCCTCCACTATCCGTACTGTCGTTTCGTGAGCACATTTCTTCTTTACTCTAGTCGGGCTGTACTTCTAATTCTTGATTATGCATTCCTGATGATAGCAAATAAAAAGTTGAAGCGAAGAAACTGTGCAGCTGCTTATATCCTCACTATTTCAGTTCTTGAATGTCTGAATCCTCCTTTTCAAACACTTATAATTATACCCCCCCCCCCCCCAAGATAAGTAACTCACAAGCACATATTACAGATGGGAGAACAGCACGTTACAACAATTTCGTGTGGGCCAATGACCCTTGTGGCATGAGATCGGTGCTTTATGCTCTACTCCGCGACGGGGTCGTATTCAAATTGTATGTTCTACATTAATTTATAACTACGGCTTTTACTGAGACTGCATTGAATTTTATGGCTTTTTGTTGATGCAGTTTCACCCGTAAAACAGCATTAAAACTGAAATAATTATTACCAATTTATAATTAATTATAATCGGATGACGTTCGCTGGCATCACCTATTTTTTTTACAAACAACACTTTAAAAAAGTGATATTTTATTCATTGTATGGAAGTGGTCTATATAAAAATGATAATGCGAATATTATTTTTTATCCGATGCATTGTGTCCCTGTTATAAAAGCCATTTTCCATTGACATTTTCAGTCTTTAACAAAAAAATCTCCGTAGTAATTTTTCCATGTTCCTAAGAATCTAGTTGGAACTAACGGAGTTCTTCAGAAGCGAATAGCCGATGGACGAGTTATCAAATATCTCCACGTGTAAGGATTCGAAGTTTTATCGCCTGCTGATAAATATAAACTAATTATTTTAAGTTATTTCGATTTCTCTGCCACTTTTAAAAATTAGTGCAATCTAACGCGAAACATCCTATAGTTCTACAGCAACTCACTAACGAGTTTGTCTTAGGGAACAAATGGTTATTCCAGTTCTTTAATCATCGAAGAAGATCCTGTTCTTCCTTCAACAGATGTAGAAGGAATAATAAGAAAGTATTTCATTTTTTTCTCGAGGAGGCAGACGACGTATGGTGGTATTTCCGCCCCTGTCGCAAATATTCTAACGATAGAACAGATTATGCAGGCAATAAATGGAGTGACTTTAATATGCATATTTCCAAAAGAAGAAAAAAGAAAGGAAAAGTAAAGAAAAAACATTAATCCTTTCTCTAACGACTGTGACAAAGCTAAATTACCCGCTGACACGATACGCCGCATCGTAGTAGTCATTTATTTCTCGTGTTAATGGATTTGCTTGAGATTTTTAAAGGCTGAAGTTGGGGAAAGCCAAAAGTTAATGGTACCGATCTTCGTTTGTTTCATTCCCTCCCTTCTTCTACTCTTGATGACGTGTTTCAGACGAAAAATCTGCGCTGCCATCTTTCCATCCGATAGGAATAAGGGAAACTTTCGAACTGACTCACATTTCATGTAATGTATTTCAGATGATGTCGGCGGTAAGATTCATTTTATCTCGAAACAGAGCGAAATGAAGTACCTGAAAGCAACAATCATTGTTACGGATCAGTGCTGGTATTCTGTTAGCACTGAGCGTGCCGAGACACACTTACTGAAATGACTACAAAACAACATATTTAAAAATACTCATCATCGTTAAACACATGTTTGGATCCCATGGCTTGAATCTAAATGCTGGTTGGTTGTTGATAATTTACTTTTGAGGGATTTTCAGCTTTATGGAGTAACATTCATGATGTTTCCCGTCATTCTTGACGGGCAGTTTAATATTAAACTATACTTTTACTAAAAATTACTTCATACGAGGCGCGTCCTCAAAGTAAGTTTCCCACTCGTCCCACAGCTAGCAAACCTTATATTGCGCGAAGCGACTGTGCGTACGTGATAGAGCAATGACGTAGCATGGCGCATGCACTAACGGACCTTCCCGCGTTCTCACAGTAGCATCGTTGCAGCTGTTGAAGATGGAGGTTCTTATTCCAGCTCCCGCCGCCTGTGAAGTGCGGTCAGTGATAACGCTAGGCCGCACACGGTTCGACGGACAGCAAGTCTCCTGCAGGAGTTCCGCTGGGAGGTGTTTAATCATTCACCCTACAGCCCGGATCTCGCTCCCAGTGATTTCCATCTTTTCCTACACCTCAAGAAATTCCTGTCCGGTCAGTGTCAGCGTTTTGAGAATGACAGAGAGGCGGAGATGGTTGTCACACAGTGGTTCCAATCCCAGGCGGCAGACTTCTACGACACAGGTATTCAAAAGTTGGTCCCACGGTATGACCAATGTCTCAATTCCGGTGGCGAATATGTTGAAAAATAGCTAGACACTTGCTGTATCTGTGCAAAAAATATTTCCATGAAATTGTGTTTTGTTTCTGTAAACGGCCCCAGGGAAACTTACTTTGAGGACGCGCCTCGTATTTATGCTGATAGTTAATTGTAGGAAGTTAAATAATTTTATTAGAATCGTGTTACTTTGTATTTTATACATTAATTCCGGTCTTTGTCTTAAATTAAAGTATATTTATAAAAGAAAAATAGCATTACAGAGTGACATATGCAGTATATCGTTACGTGTCCCTAACAACATATGATCAAACGAGCTTATCCACACGAAACTCAGTAAGTAGGTTATGGCACTTAATGCCATTACAACCTAACATTTATGAAGTCACTGCTGTCATTTACATTTATATGGTGTCCGTGCAAACTTCAGAGATAGGCGCCACTCAACACTGGATCACAGAAATGTATGTTAGAAGCCTCTGCGCGAAACTTTGGACACCTAGTCGTTGTAGTGGGCTGTAATATAAACCTACATCTGTAGTAGATTTAGTACCAAAACACATTCCAAAAGAACGGATCATGGCGGTGTAAACGATGCAATGTCAGCAAAAAAGAAGCTTGCGTTAGTTTAAGTTCTGGAATAACGTATTGACAGTCAGGAACGACTAAAGTAATTTTACTGACTTGATAACCATTTACGAAACTTTGCCTAGTTATTATTATTATTTAGTGTTCTGTCTGACGACAGGTCCATATGAACAGGATCCTTCCATCCTTTTCTCGGACTGAGACCTGTTCATATACGTTCTTGGCAGATGATCCAGAAGTGGTTTGCCATTGCCTTCTTCTGTGTGTGAATGGAGTAATTGTTGGGATGCCACGGAGGAAAACTCCGTGTTGCCTAGACCACGGCCTTGCCCAACACAAGTTATAAATTCGGGCACCGCCGGGAATCGAACCCGAGACCCCAGGATTACAAGGCCAGCGTTCTAACCGTTAGACCACCATGGCTATCTTTGCCTAGTGTCAAGACATAAAAGCAGAGTTGATGATTTTTTAAGACATGCTATTCTATTTATTTGGCAACTGGTGGCAAAGATTTTTTTTGTGATGTTTGTACTGTATCTATTATTTAACTGAAGGCGATAAATAATTGTAATAACGTGTGTTAGGACTTTCTTTTTTAGTCTGGCGCCACGTTTATGTGTTCAGTAAAAGCGGACCGCGTTAATGCACTCTTGTAGTTATTAGAGGAATACCACAGTGATTTAAGTTAGGGAATAACACTGCGCTATACCATCAACATATTACTAATAAAATTGTAATATCGTTTTCTTTTTAAAACGAATTTAATTTTGTCTCAAATTTTTATTAAATTATGTTCTTTGTATGTTTGAATTATTGTCAGGAGATTGATTAAAAGACGTGTATTTTTATATAATCGAAGCCTAGCACACAGTAGATAGACCGCTTTTCCTCCACATCTCTCACTTCACATATCTGTAGAATATACTGTTGGTCGTCTGTCTCCTTTAGTGCCCCATCGTATTGTTTCCCATTTCCGGTTTATTCTTCGTTTTCATTTCTCAGACATTCACGCTGCATTTATTCTTCTGTTCGCAGCTAATGTGCACTTTATGCACTCTGTTTCCACTGGCTGTGTAGTTTTAATGTCACGGGACACACACACCAACATTCCAGTATGGCGGCGTACTTAAGTAGAATGTGGTATCTGTGGCACGTCAAATCATGCAGGACTAATTGTGTCTTATAAATCTGAAGGTTTCTAACGATAGTAATTTTTATTTAATATTGCTGATTATATAGACTTGATCCGTCGATGAGTATTCTAAAACAAAATCACTACATTTTGGAATACTAGAGCAGAGCGCTCCTTTCGGAGCTCCTCGGGGGGGGGGGGGGGAGTG
>NW_019059605.1:999309-1031177 GCF_000696155.1 Zootermopsis nevadensis | reverse complement strand
GTTGCGGTGGTCTGTACTTCAAGGCCCATGCACTGACGCTTTGTAACGACTGTACAGAGGAAAGGGTTTCGGTAATTTTAAAGCAAAACAGAACCAAGTTTGCAGAAGCCAGGCCAACACAAGTACCATCTCATTTGCGTGGTTGTCTCTTATTAGCCTCATCCGTATGGTGCCCACAGAAAGGAATCGTGAACTTCCACCTTTCTAGTCCCTCCCGGAGGTCCACTCTCCTTGGATTGAAACACATGCGAGAATCTTGCTATGTCAAATGACAAGACTAATTAAGATTCGTTTGTAAATGGCGCTGTATGACCGTCTTCATACGTTTAACAAACTCTCCGCACTGAACTACATTTTATTTCTGCTCTCTTACATAAATACATACGTACGTGCACACCCGAACACACACACACACACACACACACACACGAGTGCGCGCGCGCACAAAGAAAAACACGCAAAAAATTGGAGCTAGTGTCATATCTAACATTTTAATTTAGCCTTTGAACTGACTGCATTCATACAATGCTCTTCGGCATTGGCTGAATATTCGGTTCGTGCTTGTGTGTCTCCAGGTAGCTCATCGCACCCCGTTGTCTTTTTGTCATCGTTGCACAGAAGGGATTTGGTTTCCGGCACGGAACTCTGTCACTTTTTCTGAGACGCATCTCATTTAGAAAATCAAGTTTCTTTATATTTTGGTTTTCTTCCTCATGACACCTTGTAGTTATCCACGCCTTTGCCAAGTTCACGAGGTAACCTGCTACCTTCATCTAAGTGGTCTAAGTGTGTAGAACTGACACATGGAATGGTTATATATGATTTGTGGATCCTGCGAATAATGCATGTTATGAATGAGATAGTATAGTTGCGTCATATTGTGATATTAATTAAAATAATTATTATATTTGTTTACCGTCAAATCACAATAAAATAGTAAGATAAGATAATTAAAATGATTAAAATATCATCTTATGTTCCATATCGAGCATTCGATTTACATCGGAACATTCACAACATGTTTCGGTTTATCAAACCGTCATCAGGTGTAAATTATAAACTTTTAAACTCAAATTACAATTATTTATAGTTTTACAATTTTATACTTTTATCATCTTTCTCAGTATATTTTTTGGAAGTTGTGTTTAGATATTATTAATATAACATTATTGTTGAGGTGGTGTTTTGATGTTTTACCAGTCTGTGAAGTAAAGGATTCGAAAACATTAATGAAATATGATTGAATATAGAAAACAAAATGAACTAAAATAATAAATAATAGCAAATAAACATACCATAGATGAAATAGCAATCGGTTCAGATGTGTTCAGAGGAGAGATCCAGAAGTGTTACCATCTCGGAACGAGGTTCGTTATTGACTGCGGTGTAAGTGGGTGAAAGGTGGTTTGTCAGGGTTGGGGTCAAGGTACTGGAGTGCATTAAATATGGCGTTATTAAGAAAAATGTTGTTGTCGTTTAGGCAGATGTTTTGTTTATAAGTTTGTTGTATGTGATATTTTTCTATTGTATCTCTGTGTCTTTTGTTTTTTTACTATTTTTATAATGTCCATTGTTTCATTTATAGTATTATATGCATGTCCTGTATTTCATGTTAAGAAAGTCATCATTATGTAATAGTCTTCTAACGCCCTTATTCTTGGGTTTATATATCCTCATCGAAACGTTTTGCCCAGGCACATTTTTATTTATTGTATATTCACAGTAAGAACTAAATTTTCAACTATTTTGTGTTTATAGGCTAATAGTGCAAAGAATCGTTTCATACTGTTTAAAATTACAAGAATCCACAGGAAATGGTGCCTCTGGGTAAAATTTCCGATCTTTAAGATGATCCTTAAAAGGTCTTTGATGTCGTTTTATTTAACTGCAAGCCTTAACTCGCTGCTGCAGCGGCAACTTCTCGTACACGTCTGTCGAGCGAATAGCCTAAACTCTGCCGGAAAGCCCAATAGCTGGAGACTTCAGCGGACTTTGTTTTGCACCGAACTTTTTTCTTACCGAACTTGTATACATTTAAAAAACGAATTGGTCCGTTAATTTTAACGAGTTTCTAGCTGCTAATGCACCTATAGATAAGAAATTAGCCAGTTTATAGCATGTTCTTCTTTAAATAGGTGGTGATTTTCTTGGCCGTACCGTCAGTAGTACATTGGCTGTATGCCAACAGGGCTGAAGACGGAGGCAGTATGTTCCTCCGAAATGTTTATATCTACCTACAAGTCCACACTTCGTTATAGTCCTGAAAACCAACATCGACATCTTCACAATTGTAAAATTCCAGTCAAGCGTCCAATTTTGAGTTGGAAAGCAGTAAGTTATTGACTGATTACTGTGTATAGAGTATTGTACTAATTTTGGTTTTTGAATGATGCAGATACAATTAAAAAGCGTGATTATTATATAATTTATTAGCTGGATAGATAAAATTTCTTCTGCAAGTAAATATAACATCGTAGGATTTGAGGTTTTCACTGTAATGTCTTCTGGGTTTTTGCGCCGTGTAGTCTGGTAGAAGTTTGCCAACTCGATGAGTCCTGGTGATGGATGCAGCAAGGACCTCTGAAACGTCGGTAAACTTCTACCAGACTACACGGCGCAACAACCCAGAAGACAGGCATCTTCAAATATAACATCGATTCCTAGTGGTAACACGTTAGCGTACTTTAAAACTACGAGAGTCAGTTATTCAGAGTGGTGATGATTACTTTTAAGATAGTTAAAAATTATAGATGGCAGTAATTGACTTCCTGGACAAAAGATGCAGGACACAAACAAAAAGAATTATGGATTGAATTTTTCGATTTGAAACGTGTATTTGTTTCATACAAGGATTCTGAGTAGGGACAATCAAGTGATGAAGAATGTACCCTGCTTATACTTTACAAAGTGAAACATTTCAAACACCAAAATAGTTATTACATGAATATATAAAAAGTAGTATCTTGGCCGAAATCAAGTTTCCAAAGTGAAAAGAGCATCTGTAGTCTCTAATTCCCTCTCCGTTGTCTTCAGTCTTTCTTCCGCGCAGCTCCAAATTCCTTTAGTCATCAGATTCTGCAGATTTGTGCCGCTAGGTTTCATAGTTGGAACCTGGACGTCAACACAAAAATAAACCTCTATATCACTTTTTTTGCGGAATAATTTGGTACTATTTTTCTCTCAATTTCGCCATTTTCTTCGCTGTCTCGTGGCCTCTTACCCTTCCTCCCTTGGCCTTGGCGTCATCACAGCCCCGCGCAGTGAGGGGTGTGTCTGGGATGCCATTGGCCACCAGGTCGGCTCCCTGGCGAACGCCTTGCAACCTTGTCCAGGTCCACTCCGGGTCCCGTCAGCTACTCGGAATTATCTCTTCACCAGCCAAAGTCCGGTGGAATTGCTCCAGAACAATTCGTATCTCTGACAGGTTATCCATTCTACAAGTATGCGGATTTATATTGTATTGTCCGCCTGCACACGACACCAGGAAGTTGTAAACTTATTTTATTTTATAACGTTGGGTTTATATGTTTCGAACTCTTTAGTTTATCATTTGGCCCTTAAACAGATTGCACATTGAAATTTTACTTTATTTTGGTATATCAGTTGATGCACTGAACAATATACGTTGATTGTTACTTTTTAAATTAATATAATATTTTGACAATTTTATATTTACCACAATAAAAGGCTTAGAACATATTTTAACATTATTTAATATAGTTTTGATTTTAAAAGAATACGAAACGTACGTATAGGTGATGAAAATTCGGGGTTCGAATACGTACTGTTCACTACCACAAATAACTCGTGGTGGTAACTTGCCATTTCCTTCCCATACTTCCTCTTATACTTGTTTTGAAGCATAACCAATCCGTTGTCTCGTAAAGTACGATCCATCCATTACCAGGCCGTGTACACCAGTAGTGAATAACTAGTGGTATCCCTTCAGTCGTCTTTTACCATTATTACTTTACGGTCTGCTCCAACACGGGGCTCCAGGGACCAGGACTGCATGTTGCCAGAGAACTCTATGCTTAAATGAAATATTCATGGTCATTTGCGCTTCTAAAAAGCGCGCGAGAGAGGCGGATACATAGACAATATCAGCCATGTACTTGCACAGCAAATGGGATGCGCTTAACAAAAAAAATATTGAAAATAGACGTTACGGCTATAGCCTACTGGTTGAAATCTCTTTCAGTTAATAATTTACTGAAAGCTATTAGCGCAGTACGGAGATGTCCTCTTCCAGTTTTAATAAGTTGGTTCCCTGCCTACCGCTGCTGCCATCTGAATTTTTCATGCTGCTAATGATGTAGGTACAGTCAGAACGAATACAAACTACGTCCTGCGCATCAGAAGTAACAGATGATCTGTTTAAACACCATACGTAATTGGTGTTGAATTTTATTGACGATATGATCGCTTTTCCTATAACAATTGATATAACTTTTACATCACAGCATTTTTATAACAGGTAATTTAATGGCAGTGAAATCCGATGCCAATATGGATTCTGTAGGTTCTGACTATGGTATAATACAGTCGGAGTTACTGGGTTATTGGACTTTGTCCATCGTCTAAGGTTAAAATGTACACTACGTTTCGAAAACAGGGTCGTTTTCGTCTTCAGGTGTATGGGGCAGGGGCACCTACTCTGTTGGGTCCGATAGAAAGAGCTAGGACTAGGTTATGTCTGATTTATCAATTTATCAAACAGGATAGTTGCGTTACAGTGTAGCGTATCTTCAAGCGTCTTACGTCAAGATGTTCTTAAGTCCATATTCTCATTTCACCTAGAATCATTTCCCCCCTTGAAAGTGTCGGGAAACACGGTTTGTGAAACGAGAAAGAGACAGGAAGGAAGAACGAAAGATAAAGGTTAGAAAGATTTTAGTTTCCTTGGCGCTATTCGATCAAGCACATTACGTGGAGAGTAGAAAGAGGATGACTTAAGATTCCCGACATAGTCCGAAATGCTAACAAGAGGTTTTCCACGCCAAATTTAATCGAAATACGTTGAAACCTTAGAGATAATGAAACATGCAGACTGGTGAACTGTCAGGCATGGTCTTTCTGATATGGTTTCAGTTGTACACGTATTGCAAGAAACGCTATGAAACCATTCAAATATTTTCCCCTTCTCAATAATTTGTGTTGTCTCGTGTAAGCTGGGAATTGGTACTTTATTCAAGGGGAAACGTACTATGGCCGTGAGGTCTTGGCCGCTCCCGGGACCAGAGTCTCAGAGCCCCCCCACCCTTTCTGCTTTAAAGGGGACTAAATTTTATTTTAAACACTACTAATGTTGTCTGATATATCCTGTTAATGTAAACAATCTAAAAATAAATACATTTAAAAACACGATATAGAAATAAATACAAAGAAATTGCATTTTATATTGTTGATAACGGACAACGAGTGTTTCAGGAGGTTATGGTTCCATTGGGTGTGTGAGAATGTGTCATGAGGTCCAGACTATTCCAGCGTTATGCGTATGTATTATCGTAAAGTTTCCCATCCTGCTTAATATCGATATACACATATCTTTCGACTATCGAACAAATGATAGCTCATAGCTATTTATACGTTGTGACTATTTGCGGTGGCAGGTGTAATAGGCGTTGATCTAGTGGGCAACCATGTTTTCACAGATCATAGATGGCATAAGTTGACAAGGTGTGGTTTGATGACATTTGCTGCTTAGTGTAGTTTAGTATTGTGTTTAAGTGTGTTACGTGTTGCGTAGAGCAAAATGGGGCTAAAGAAGTTTCAAATTGTCTTTGATAATCCATGGTCAACATATTATAGTGGTCAGCCAGTGACAGGCCGTTTGCTTCTGACTGTCGACTCGCCAAAAAAGATTCGGGGTATGTATGTAAACTATGGAAGCTGGGTTGAAGGGAGGCTACATGCCCCCCAACTTACGGGTATAAATGAAAGCGTACACGAAAGACGATCGAGCATATATTCAGTATTACCCAGGCATAGAATAGAATTTACATTCCATAGATCCTTCATAGGCCTAAGGCAAGGATGCGGAACATGTCATAGCACACAAATACATTACTTGTTTGTAATATAAATTACATAGTTATGACAGTAAGTTACCGTCAACTACATAACTACTAATGTTTCCATGTATGTATTTAGTCAGGTACCCCACATTCTATGTGATGTGGACCTTAGTAACCCTTAGTATACTTTGTATTCCAACTACATATAATTGTGCCAGTTTTATCATATTCGGTTCTGTACTGGTTGTACCATCTTTTGCTACTGCAGTTGAAGGGGAATTTTAAATGTGACATATGCTTTTAGTTACATTACTGCTTCTGTAGCAAGACAGCTTTTGTCTGCATTCTGTTCCTGCCTCCAGTGAAGATAACATGTTTTTAACATCTTGTAGCAGTTTATCCCAGATATTGGTAATACAATGTAGTCAACAGGGATCTTGTACTTGTCTGCATGAGTAATATGTTGGCTTCATTTGGTGCTTGGAGACTTCTAACATCCGAGATTTGAGATTTTCATAGAAGTGAAGATGATAATGGTTTTCTGGATTGACTTGTAGGTAGAAAACTATCGTCATTTTCAGGGCTTCAGTTAGTAACAACTGGTGTTCAGGAAAGGACAAATGTGGTGGTTGGGTAGTTGGTGCTCCTGCCCCTTATTTCGATGTTCTGGATTTGATTTTAAGCTAGAAGCTAAGGTATCCTGAGAGTTTTTGTGGTTTTCCACACTCCATTCATGCAAGTGTTTGAGTAGTACCTAGAAATAATCTATGTATTTTAGAGAGCATTATTAAATAACCAGTTAACTACAAAGAAACCTGGAATGTGATTGTTAGTTTGGTGATGGATTTATTGTTGACTCAGGTGTGCATTGGAAGTAATAACAGAACCATATAGGGATAATTAGTTGTTTTTTTCTGTCAGCATGAACCAATTATTTATATTTTATGTGGCATTTGTTATTTAAGCATAAATATTGTTCTTTTTTTCAGGCATTGTTATACATTTTAAAGGTGAAGCCGCAGTTAAATGGAGTGAAACAGAAACTAAAACGAAACAAAGCACTCCTGCTGCCACCATTACTAGTACTGGGAATGAGGGAAATGTGGCTGCTGCTGCTACTGCTACTGCTGCTGCTGCTGCTGCTGTTGGTAGCTCTATTCAGAATGTCACTGTCAATTTCTCATCACATGAACAGTACTTTGAAAACAAATTTAACTTGCTTGGTGGGAGTAAGTACTGTTTATTATTTGTATGAGATTTGAGGTTCTTAAAGAAGTGAAAATTTTGATTGTGATCTCGTGGATTGTGACACCATGTACTCTTATAACCAATTTGAAGACTGTGGTGTCACAATACACAACACCACCTTTCTTATTTGTTATATAATTAATGAATGCATGATGAGAATATTTGTTAAGCTTTCATGGCAACTGACTTTAATAAAATCTTAATGGCTTATTAGCCACATTACTTGATTAAATTTCTACTTTTCAGGGATAAACTTTATCCCCATCATCAGGATTATGATGTAGATGTAGCAGTTCATATATGTGGTCTGCATGAATTGTTATAATTGCACCAATATAGTCATATTCCAGATAGCGTTGTGTGGTTGCAGGTGGTGAAACTGAATTGCCAGCTGGAGATCTTTGCTACCCATTTGCTACACACTTACCTCCAAATCTGCCATCATCATTCGAAGGAGAACATGGGCATGTTCGATACACAGTAAAAGCTATACTAGATCGACCATGGAAATTTGATCAGGAGGCAAAAGCAGCGTTCACTGTTATTTCTCCTTTAGATTTAAATACTCATCAAACAGCAAAGGTTTGAGTCTTTCAAACTGTATTACTCTGGTCCCTAGAATTTGTAGTGGTTCTTTAGTGCTATAATTTATATCATTCAGTTGTTCAGTTGGTGAGCTGTCTATTATATTATAGTTTAAAGAGGAGGAGGAGAATGATGATGACTGCTGAATGTTTCTGCTTGCTTCATATTTTGACTATTTATACCTATTGTTTTGTTAGGTTAGGACTGCTTGGTTGTAACACCATGTGCACTTGTATGTAGATATTAGCATTTTGAAGAAGATTCCATCTCCATTTTTAGTATGTTTCTCCAAAATGTCAATATCACCTAAATTTCCACATGGCTTTACGATCGAAAAGACAAACTTCACCATTTTGTTATGATCCAGGAACCTGTCAAGAAGGAAGTATCAAAACACTTTGGTTTCTGTTGTTGGAGTTCAGGACCTCTGACAATGACTTTATCACTGCCTGTTAGTGGTTATGTTCCTGGTCAAGACATCCCCATTACTGTTGATGTTGAAAATAACAGTGACGTACCAATACGCGAGGTGAAATGCACTTTGAGAAAGGTATGAGAAACATTATTTTGAATTTGCTACTTTGAGTTTTGTGTGAACAGAAACTGATGGCCTTCAGTCAGTCCATGTTTGTGTTGCTGATTGAACTGGTTGAAACTTAAATTACTCATTTCCGACAAAATATTTTCAAGGATTTAGGTGACTGGTTATTGGTAAGTGGTTAATGATATGAAGTATATCTATTACAGTTACTGACTTTCACTGTGACAAGTCCTCATAAAAGTACCAAAAAAGACGACATTAATATTGGGGAGTTGGTACTGGGTACTGTTGAGCCTCATGGAACAAGCAATTGGACACAGGTGCTGAAGGTTCCACCTCTGCCTCCATCCAATCTGAACAACTGCAGTATAATTGATCTGGACTATGATCTGAAAGTAAGTTAATATGGATTTGATCTTTATATCTTCTTCTTCTATGGCTCTCCAGTCCATATTTGGTCCATGGCCTCTTCAGTTCTCCTCTTCCATTTGGTCCTCTGTTAGGTCCGTCTGTCTGAGGCTTTGATTGAGGTTTCGAAACATCTTCCTTTTCACAGTACAAGGTTGTTAGCCTTGCGACCAATCCCCAACCTGAAGGACCAGGGTACCTGTCTTAGTCTGACCGCTCCCCCTCGACGAATCTGGCTAGGGAGGCCCTATCAGTAGCTAAGCTACCGCCAGCATAGCTCTTGGTGTCACTGAGGTACTCAAGCCCCACCACCACGACAAGGTGCAGGTACCATTAAGTGGGGTGATCTTTATATACAAATATATATAATGAGATTATAATATCAGTTAAGTATGACTGGTAACTATAACTTTACATTTAATTCAGAAACAAACTCTATGGAGCAGAATTTTTATTGAGAAGCTCTTAGTACACTCACCTCTTCAAGAAATTCCCCACCTATTATGGAACCAAAAGGGTTATTACTGTGTCACTGCCACTGGTCATTATCCTGAGCCAGATGAATCCAATATGCACCCTTTACCTAAGATTTATTTTAATATTATTCTCCCGTATATGCATAGGTGTTCTGAGTGGTGTCTTTCCTTCAGGCTGTCCAACCAAAATTTTGTATGCATTTCTTATCTCCCCCAAGCTGGAGGACTACCCCTCATCGGCTGTCTGTACATACTTATTTAATATATTCAGTTACCCTCCACATCTGAGTCCTTTCCTTCCGTCTGCAATCTGAGGACATGCTGTGCCATGGTGACTTTTGACACATTTAATTTTACTTTTATTTTACAGGTAAAAGCAAAAGCTTCTAAATGGCATAGAGACCTACAGTTAGCAACACCAATCATTCTGGGAACAGTTCCTTTAACTTCTTATCAACCACCTGTTTTTTCATCTGGGGAGAAGCCTCCAGGAGAGGTAAACGGTGAGACATCCAGTGTTCCTGCTGGCACAGGTGATGCCACTATTGGGTATAACATGCAACCGTCTGTGGGACCTGTTGGTATCGGAGAACCTCAGGCTTCAGGAAATTCTGGATGGAATATGCTTCCATCTGACACTAATGCGCAGTCACAGGGTGTACCTTATGTTCAGCCTAACGTAGCTCCACAAGGACCTGCGTCTGCATCTTTATATCCAGACCTGTGTAAGTATGTGAGAATGTCTAAGGATATTTCTAGTCCATTTTACAAGGAAATCCTTGTATTCATACAAATTACTTGTTGGAAAGTTTTGTCATTCAAACTCACTCATGGTTTTCCTTATAAAATTCATATGTACTCAACAAGAAATTCCCCCTTTAATGGAACCACATTTTCATTACCATGTCCTGATCCTGCGTCTCTAAGATTAATTTTAATGTAATCCTCATTCCTACATGTAGATCTGCCAGTCAGTCTTTTTACTTCAAATGTTGCAGCTAACATGTTATACATATTTCTTAAGTCCCTCTTAAATGCAAATATGCCTTGAATTTGAGAATAGTTAACCCTTTATTTACATCATTTCACAAGCTTCTGTAATTCCGTTTGCTGAGTAGTGTCTGTATTATGACTGAAAGAAGGGTAACTGGATTTGATATAATCATAGAGGTGGCAGTGGCACACACAAATCTCCATTCTTTAAAAGAACTTGAACAAGGATTAGTTGGTTTAGTGGATTTCTTAAGGTGTTTTAAAAATGTTTGATATCATTTAAAACTTTTCTACATAAAATAAATGTACAGATGAGATGTGTGACTAAGTTTGAACTTACTAGGGCAGTATGACATTTTATCACAAAGGCGAAATAGATCCTTTAAAAATGGGAGTCTGGTTACTCCCATATATTAAAAAAATATGATTTTGAGGTTCGTGTTTCAAGTATTTGTTTATTGCAGCTCCAGCTACATTTTCTGAGAGCATGTTTGGTCCAAAGAATATCAAAGATGCAGGAGACAATCAGTACACGCAGGGCAACTTGGAATATGCTCCACGGTATCCAGTTTTCAATTTTGAGGATAAGTAATGTTGCCATTAAGAAATGTTGTGCTTACTAACATACAATATTCTTATTGACCGAGGAACTAAAAATCACAGAGTTGCGAAACCTTTTGCAAAGTAATGATCTGATGTATTGTAAAATTTACCTAAAAAGTGAAGGTGATGTACCATTGAGATTATTTACCAAGAATGGAACTTTCTGAGCCTTTTTGACTGTTGCATTAAGAAAATTTACTAAACATATTTACCCTATTTGGTGGTGAAGTTACGAAGAGTTCTTGAGTAGAAAGTGTAAGCGCACATTGTCAGATATTTGTTGCATTGGCCTTGTCATTACAGCATGAAAATTCACACCTAGAGTAGAAGTATTTATAATTTGTATTATATGCAGCTTTTATGTTGTGATTTCTTTTGGTCAGCTTCAGAATTTTAATACTCTCAGGATACCGTTGCTTTCCTACGCATTCTTATAACCCATCATAACTTCACCAACAAAAAATGCAGCTCAAAGGAATGGAAAAATGAAAATTAGCTTTAAATATATGAACTATATTAATATTTACACAACACATGCAGTAGTAAGGGCAAAAGTAGTACAGCAGCACAAATTCCTCATGTGTAGTGGACATGATATTGGGCTAGTGTGAATTATGAGAAACTCTGCTTTTCATAAATTCATCTTCCACTGCCCTCGGCTTCCATGGAATAGCTTCACGTTTCTCAAATCCTTATGAATGCCATCCATCTGCTGCTGTAGTTACGTTTCCGTAGTCCTTGGCTATTAATTAAAGAATACAGTGAGAGTTCCTAGTTCTACTCCAGGGGTCTGATTTGTTGAGTTTACGAGGCAGTCTTACAATTTTTACAATCTAAATACTCATTCAAGATCAGGTAATTGTTAAGGGACATATTAGGGTTAAGACACTGCTTTTCAGCATTGAGAAAACTAGAAATGGTGAGTGAAATTCTGTTTCATAATAATTCTTAGAATGCTCTATTCAAATATTCTTCTTACTTCATATTCTTTAACATTTATGATTGCTGATTTAATATTTGAAGGCAGGTTTGTACACATTACTAGGAAAGGGCAGTGCTTTATATATCAGAGTTCCTATTGTACTGTCATGTTAATACAAAACATTTGTATTTTAAAGTAGGTGGGACTTGTTTATTTTAGTATTTTTTTAAAATATGCTGTTTTATGATAAATGTTTAATGTGATACTTTTATTAAGGTATTTCATTAGTTATTTTCAGATGAACATTTGATAACATATTCAGACATCTTCATCACTGTGGGTCTACAGTGGCCGCGCGGTCTGAGGCGTGGGCCTTGTGTCGCTTGGTCGCTGGGACCGTGGGTTCGAATCCCACTCAAGCCATGGATGTTTGTCCTCGTTTTTCTGTGTTGTGCTGTCCTGTGTACAGGTAGAGGCCTTGCGACAGGCCGATCCCTCGTCCAAGGAGTCCTACCAAATGTCCATAGATCGAGCCAATGGAAACAGGACCCGCAGTGCTCAGGCACTTGAACGGGTCGTTCCCAGTATCCAGTATCACCACTGTTATGTGAAAAGTCTGCTGAAGCTTTTACTGGCATTTGTATGTGGTTTTAAAACTTAGAAAATGGTATGAAGTTTATCAAATGATGTACTTCTTTTATATTCCACAGATAAGATCTGCTTCATCATATTCATTTAGTGCCTTAATGAATTAGTTTTATGTTGCTGTGGCAGGTATATTCTCATTTGTTGTGGGTTCATCTCTGTTCCACCATTTTGCTGGTCTAGAAATAAAGGTTAGTTTAGTTTTAATGTTTGTAGTGACGCAGGATTAACCATTCAGTGCACATATTTAGCCCTTTCCTGATGTGTATTGAAAATTGGCATGCTTTCTGACTTCAAGATGACACCAATACCAGCTGTTAGGAATCTGAAATTTTGCATAGTGATATTTTAGCCCTTTCAAAAAAATTCAGCCCGTACCGCAAAGGAAACGCAACTCTTCTCCATTACAAAGATCAGCTGGTTAATGCTGTTTGAGGAAATAACCCATTTATAGAGAGAGTCATGCGAAATCCACAAATATAAAATGCAGAGTTTCTGATTGTCAAATCAGCTGGTACACATACTTACCACTCAGCTTTAAAGGGTCAGTGATCTGAAGTGCTTGCGATGGGCTGCTCACTAGTCCAAGGGGTCTCTACCAAATGTCAAAAGGAGGCCTCTATGCTCTGCGTAGGAGACAAAAGGATATAAGAAGAAGATTTTGTGGTAATATCTGTATTAAATTGAAAGTAGTAATATGGACATGAAGCATGCATTGTCATTTGACAGCTTGTTCACTGATGTAAAGTTTGACATGTCTGTGATTTCTGTATGGAATTTATTGGTTTATACAGACAGTATGATTGGTGGGAAGATGTGTTTCAAGAAATTTTTGAAATGTATTCTTTGTGATTTTTATACCTCATTGATCTTGATGCCTTTTTATTGCAAACATAAACAAACTGTTACACACAAATTTGAGCCCATACTTATCTATATGTATTTCAATAAACACTCACCATTTTGCCAATTTTTTCTGATATCAGATGTAGATGTTAATGACATCTATATGCTGTATCTTTTTATACAATGAGCTAGTTTTGAGAAAATAATAAATTTATTTGATGTACGATGTTATATTGGGCCCGTGGGAATCAAACTGAAATTTGCCTGACAGCTTGGAGCATGTACTCCAGTACCAAATATATTTAACATTTTAGTAGTTTTAGAGTTGGGACTTGTTGGCAGATGGGCAGTTTTCCTGGTACTCATTAATTTTATGCATGTTATACCAAGAACAAATAAAAGCAGCTTTTAAAATTACACTAACATATGATAATTGTTACTGGAATTTTATAATGCTGTACTAATTATAAATGCAACAACTAATAGTATTCTGAATAAATAAATAAATATTGTTGTGTTATAACTTCTAATCAACATAATTAAACTAGGTGTGTTATATTAAATCATACTTATATGCTAGATTATTTTTCTGGAGAACAGTATGAATATAACTTTATTTGTTCAGACAGATGGGCTTAGATATCTTTATGTGCATTAAGTATTTGGAAACAATACGTAGAATTCCAAATTTACAAACTATAGATCTGGACATGTAGTACCAAACGCTACTTAAGTGGTAACTTTGTCTTTCTTATGATACCAGCTATGTATGTATGTATTAGGCAGCTCCATGGTCTATTACATATAAACTACATGATTTGAAAATGAACACTCTTATATAGTGGATAAATATAAAATAAATTAATGTTTATGTTGCTTTTTGAAGTGTTGCGGGTATCTGTGTGATTTTCTGTCTTACTTTTGAAGAACATAATAAGTTTTTACAGCATATTATTTTTATATGTACTCAAAGTATATTTTTAACTGTGGATAAATATTGTATAGCAAACATTTAATCTCTTTTATATAGTATTTGTTACAATGTATACTGCAGTCATTATAACAATATGATGTAGTAAAACCTGACAATGTTGGTTTCATTGTTATGCACAACATTCTCAGTCATATTACATACATTTGTACATACCACACGTGTGTCTAATGGTAGTGGTCAAATTCAGTGTCTTTACTGATACTGAAAGCATGGCAACTTATCTTTTGTATTCTGTTTTGTACATAGCTAAGACATCTTCATTGTTTAGTTATGTAACTCTTTGGAAATGGGTTGTTGACAAACTTCACCTCTTCTGCTCTATGGAAGTAATTTTTGGAATATTTTATTAATCTGAATTATTCAACATCTTTACCTTTGTTCCAAATGCCTACACTTTGAAAAGCGTCTCTACTAAGATGCTGTGAGCCTCTTGAGTTTTAGTATAAAAATATTAATGGCTTAATAAGATTTCTATGAAATGAACATCAAGGGACTGACAAATATACTTTTGTCACACCATAAGATTCAGGCAGAGTGTGTTGCACATCTTATATGCTTGGTTTACAGGTCTCTACTGTTAAATAGTTTTTGTTACTTGAATAATTGTAACAGTTTGCCAAAATAAATATTCTAGTTGAAGGAAAAGTCTTTTAGTCTGCAAATTCAGACTGTTTCTTCCATTATTTTGCTTTGAGGTTATCATATTGTGACTTTTGGCAACCTAAAACCTGTGCTAGTACTTAAATCAATTGTTTATTCATATAATTATATTTTCAATATTTGTATTTTATGCAGAATTTGGTTCTCAATGACTGCTCCATTTAGTCCACCATAATACAATGTTAGACTGAACGTGTGTTTTACATAAACGTAGTTCTTGACATTGTGCATAAATGTTTTAGAACAATTTCTTATTTTCCATTAGGTTCCAGTAATGGGTGTGTAGGTCGAATAATAGGTTCTTACCGTCTGAGCATCGCTACAACTCTTTACAGTTGTGATTTAACCAACGTGTAAGAGATGGCAGCACATTTTCAAGTAATTACGATGTCAGAGGTGGCAAGCCACGTGATATACAGAACCAATCACAGCTGGAACATTTAAATAACTGGTTCTTTTTTTGATTAGCATGATTTAATGTAACCAGCTGCTCAAGACAACATAATTACGAATTACTAATGCATTTATCTTAGAGAGTCCACAACCTACTATATATGGTTCCTTGTAGTCTTATATTGGTGGGGGTGGAGGAAACTGGAATTGTTGACTTTCTTTGTCTTCATACCCACACCAGGTATTAAGGTACTGTTTGGCACCTGAGGGGAAATATCAATTTTTTTTTTTGGGGGGGGGGGGCACAAGAGAAGTAGTAGTGTGAGCATGTTGTAATGGCGGTGTAAGTAGTGTTGAAGGGAGCAAATGATGCCTAAACAAAAATTTGCGAAATTAGCAAGAAGCAGCAACGTAGAAGATATGCAGAGCAAATTGTCACGTTTCTTTAGTAAAAATCCCGAAGGCGTAAGCATTTCCTTTATGTATTCACCCCACAATAGGATTTTCTGTAAGTTTTGTGTTCATACTACCATTTACTACAACATGCACTGTTATGAAGTACGAACCACACAGAATTGTGCCTTTTGTACTGTGTGACAAACTGACGATGAAATCCGACACACCATTTTGTTAACTGTTTTATCAATACTGAAATTATAGGCTGTCAACACTACACGTTTTCAGAATAGTAACATCGGACCAATATCCCCTTCGTATTATATACGACATAATATGTCGACCAGGTTCATGGACAAGAATCTTCTGTAGAAGCCAAGAGCTTGTCAAATTTTCCACCTTTTTATTTTTGAACCAGAAGGATCATTGATATTCACGAAGAAATTAGGGAGACTGAATTCTGGAAATGCTTGCTACTTTTCAATTCAAAATATTTTGTCTTCCCTTCTGATTTCTAAGAACCTAAAGATTAAAATATAAAAACAGTAATTTTGACGTAGATGGGAGGATAATATTAAGCAGGATCTATGGGAGATAGGAGTTGAAGGCGAGTGGATTTTGCTGGCCCAGGACAGGGACCTGTGGAGGGCTTTGGTTAATTTGGTGATGAACCTTCAGGTTTCTTAAGTCGTCTATTTAGTTAGAAGGTTCATTGTTTGGTTTATAAGAGCCTGCCACTGGCCCCTATCTTATGTCTGGGGAATCCAGTCCATACCCTTCTACCCATTTTCCTTAACCATTCTAATATCATTCTGCCATCCATATGTAGGGCTTCTGAATAATCTCTTCCCTTCAGGCTTTTAAACCAAAATGTCAGTTTTTACTCATCCATATAAGTACTTTTCCTCCTGTAATTCATCCATCGTATGTGAAAGATTTGCTGTTATGTGAAAGTCTCAGCATATAATGGCATAATGCAAAAATCCCAGGCATATTACAGATTAAGTGTACAGCCAATATACAGTCATATTTTCAAACAGGCATCTTATTTCAAGGTGAGGTGCTAATTTACTTCTTTGTGAAGAAATAAAAATGCATATGATTGTGGATCTCTTCTATAAGACTTGAAATTTTCTAATTATCTGTCTACAGCAGTTTCATTTATAATCCATTTTATATTTTTCTTAGTTCTTTTTTCCTACTGCATTCAAAGCAAATTATTGTCAGAAAACCATTGATTCTTGTATGCTTTACATCATCAGCATTAGCCATTTATATCAGCACATTTTGTATCACTATGATAAAGCAGTAAAGCAAACTATTATTATTATTATTATTTACAAGTTCCAAGAATCCAATAGTGGATATAGAACACGTCACAAATTCAAGTATAAAAACATAAAATACATACATTAAAAAATTACATCTAGACAAGCAGCGTACTAAATTCAAGACAATATAATTAGTATTTTTATTACAATAGTTATCCAATTAAGTACTCATCCACAGTGTAAAACGAGTGAGTAATTAAGAAATGCCTTAATGCAACCTTGAACTTTTTAAAATTATTTGAGGTATTCTTAACCTCTGTGGGTAATTTATTAAATATCTTTATACCCGCATAGTGAACTCCTTTCTGATAGATAGTTAAATTGGCTTGGGGTAGATACAAATTTTGTCTCTGTCTAGTATCAATAGTATGAGAGTCAATGTTTGATGGAAAAAGAGTTTTGTTTTGTAATACAAACAATAATAAAGAAAATATATATTGTGATGCCAACGGTAAGATATCTAATTCTTTGAATATATTTCTACACGATACTCTATTGCTACATCCCATCATTGTTCTAATTGCCTTTTTCTGAAGGAGAAAAATAGTGTGACTACTAGATGAATTTCCCCAGAAAATGATGCCATTGCATTACATTTTTAAGTGAAATAGACCAACTATGAGAAGATGTTGACCATAAAGGGACATTGTAATGTTTTGTGGGATGTATTATTAATATATATAATCATCAAAATAAGAATTATAACATGTGTTTGAACAAATAAATTATTAATTCTTTTACCACAACTGCAGCTGCTCCTCCTTGCCCTACCATAGCTACTGGTCCTTAAATGATTTTATCAGCCAGTGATAAAGCTTGTAATGTAGCATTAGGTATACTCGTAAGTTATTTTTGGTTTTCTTTTCAGCTGTGTGGAACACTGACAGATGAATCAGAAGTTGACAGCAATTTACTGTGTCCTGCAAAGAGGCAGAAATGCTTTCCTGACAGTCATACACTTGCTGTACAGCAAACTCTAGATACAAAAGAAATAGCATGCTCTATATCCACCGGGACCCTGAAAAAAATTAGAAAATTTTCAGCATTTCACGATGTTATTGAAGAACAAATGGAGTTTGGTGGTTCTTCCAAAAGAGAGAATGTTGAAAATAAAAAACAAAAGCATGAAATTAATTTATTTGATACTTGGGATTCAAAACGAGATTCTGCTTTGCCTTGTGACAAAAGAGATGATAGTAAGCAACCTTCAAATGTTCTGTTGCTCAGGTACAATGAGATTACTTAATATTTGTTTTTGCAGCTAGGTTTTGGTTTAAACATATTGGTCATTATTAATATAAATTATGTGTATATGTAGAGTGTTATCCTTTAATAGAAACCCCACGAAGACTGGAGACTGCAACAATATCAGCAATAATAATGTCACTGTAAAGTACACTCCACTTGAGCAACAAGTTTTAGAACTGAAGAAACAACATAGTGGGATGATTCTCATGATACAGACTGCTTATAAGTACACGTTCTTTGGTGAAGATGCTGAGGTATGTTTTATCATGCTTTAATTAGTTTAATTATTGAGTTTGTGTTGTAATGCTTGTACTTGTGAAGCATTTCCAAGCTCTTAGTAAAATAATCTGTATACCTGTAGTGTATTGGAATATAAAAATAAGCATACAAACAAAACTGTTTACACTATATAGTGTAAGCAGTTTTGTTTGTATGCTTATTGTTATATTATCTGGGTGTTGGACAGTGGGCCTATTAGTGACCAGTTCCATTGAGACATTGTCTCACCCCACTGCAACAATAACAATAATATTATTAATTAAGGTATATAACCTGTGTGTATACATGTTACTTGAACCCAAAATTTTCTTCATTATTTGAGGGTGTTTGTTGTGAATAGGTTACTTATATTAATGCTATTGAAACCTCACATTTCATGTTGTAAAGAAAATTATATCATATCATATCTACCTTAATGGCAGAAACTAGAGTATCTTTGTAAATCAGAAGGTAAGCACTTCCTGAAGGTTGGTGAAAATATTCTTGTACTTTTTCCACACATTCATTCAGAAGGTGTTGATTCTTATGTTGTAAATAAACATGTTCAGACATGCTAATAATAATTACAGTTCTAGATAATTATGTGTATTGTTCAGTGTGGGACAATTAGGGTTTTGGTCCTCAAAAAATATACTTCTGCTTTTCTTGTATGCGACTCTGAAATGGTTTTGAACTGCTGTGTCTACCTACATAACTGGAACAAAGCACAAGAAATATTTTTCTGAACAAATTATTAGAGAAGCAACATTTATATCTTTATAACAAGATTTCTTTTCTCCCAAGAGTTTTGTGAACAATCAAGAATTTGTGATGTAATGTGTATTTGCTGGTGTATCTACAGTCTGATTGTGTTATTGTCATATACAGATTGCTTCCCGTGTACTGAACATCATGTTATCACAGCACCACAACTTTCCTACAGCTATTATTCCAACAGTTCGATTGCATGTTCACATCCGGAGACTTGTGGAGGATGGTAAGCCAAGGGTAACATTGTAAAATATTTGTATGTGTTATTCTTAAAACGTAGTCAACATCAATGCAAATCATTCAACATGCCTTTACGTGCTGTTGCGTGATCTTGTTGTGGTTAGTTATATTCTGCTGAATGTTGCTTCTTGTCCCATACTCTGTTATTTATTTACATTGATGTGAGTGTAAACTGTAGGTTTTATATTACATTATGGGAAGAAATTAACACAAATATATTTTATGTTAAAATAGTATATACCTGATGTGACAAAAGTGTGAAGCAACATGCATCATTAATTTAAATGGAAATGTTGGGTAGATTATCAGTTTTGTTTTAGCGTTGAATTGCCAATGTGATCTTTCAAGTGACATTCATGTAAGTACTGTCATAAATGTACAGTAAAATATGTGAAGAAGCTATTTCGGCTTCTGAGCCACAGATCGCGAGATTTTCGGTGCAGTTTTTGTTAGTCCGTACTAAATTTGAAAGTTGCAAAATATTGTAATCTCGATACATTGATTAGAGTACCATGGTAAAAGAGGGGTGAGAACTGAATAAATGTAATGAAAGGAAAAGGTGTTATTCTTTTGTGTGTGACAGGTTACAGAGTTGGCGTGGTGAATCAGGTAGAGACTGCAGCAGTGAAAGCAGCTGGGGAGAATAAGAATGCACTGTTTGCTCGGGAACTTGCTCATGTGTATACTAAAGCTACCCTTATTGGAGATGATATCCTTTCAAAGTATAGGAATTTATTTGTATGAAATGTGTACTCATCAGCATATTTGTTGTTATTTTAGGCTGGGGCCACACGACCATACAAAGTATGTCCGTTGTAACGCACATTGTGACGTCCGTCATAGAATTATGAAGGGGCATATAGGGTACAACACACGAAGCACGCGTGCTTCGTGACAATTTTACTTTTTAAGAATAGTGTCTTTGTTGATGTTTGTGGTATTTCCTTAATATAATTAACATGTGGATCCTTTATCGCAAGAGGGAGAATTTATACAAGGAGCTAATGTTGCATGTTACATCATGTGCATTGCAGAATCTTCAACCACAGTATCTGGCAGTCAGCAGAAGACGACTAATCTGGCTTTAGTGGTGAGTAGTCATCAGCTAAGTGATGTGACTGTGGCCCAGGGCTGCAGGTCTTGTGGGCTATTACTTCAACGATCCCACATGTATGAAGTAATATTTTACATGTCTGATTTATCACACTGGTCTATAATATAGTTATTTCTTCCATATGATGGCAGTAAGTGTGAGCCATGAAGTCTACTCATGTGGACAAATGTAAATTTTTAATAGTACCATTATCATCAAACCCCCAGTCTCCCTTACATTTGCATGGTGTGGTACTTATTTGAGGACCAAGGACAACCTTGCCTTGATAATAATAGAAATAAAAACATATTTCTTCCTTAGATAATTATTTTTCTGACCACTAAGCATGGTGGTATTCTTTGTTATAAAACCTCAAATAGAGAAAATTATGTGTAAGAATACATTACAATTTCTTTTAATTTGTATTTTGAGCAGATAATTCTGTGCTGTTTGAAAATAGATGTGACATTTATTCTTTTATATTTCAAAGTACTAATTTTTTTTATAGGCATTTGATCCCAGCACAGGAGAGACAATTTACGATGCATTTGAGGATGGGCCTTGTCGAGAGGAGTTGGAGCAGCGGCTTGAACATTTAGATCCATCAGAAATTCTAGTACCTCATTCGCTTTCCCAGGAAACGGAGCGCCTTGTGAAATATAGGTAGAAAAGTAAAGTTAATTTTTTTTACAGTTTATGTGTAAATATGTGTAGTGCCGGTGGTCTAGCGGTTAGAACGTTGGCCTTGTAATCCTGGGGTCTCGGGTTCGATTCCCGGCGGTGCCCGAATTTATAACTTGTGTTGGGCAAGGCCGTGGTCTAGGCAACACGGAGTTTTTCTCCGTGGCATCCCAACAATTACTCTATTCACACACAGAAGAAGGCAATGGCAAACCCCTTCTGGATCATCTGCCAAGAACGTATATGAACAGGTCCCAGTCCGAGAAAAGGATGGAAGGATCCTGTTCATATGGACCTGTCGTCAGACAGAACGCTAAATAAATAATAATAATGTGTAGTGCATATGTTACCAGGTAAGTAATTAAATAGTCATCTTGCCTTACCAAATTGTACTTATCAAGCTGCAATAGTTTAGTAGTTATTGTGATCAAGTTCTGTAGAAAATGTGTCGTGTTCAACTAAAAGTGCCACTGAGTGTTGCAGCCATGTGGTTAGCACTCCTGCTTCATAGCTTCATATTTAGTGGGTCCTGGGTCAAATCTCAGCCTTGATACTGGCTGTCTTGACTGAGGCACCAACATTAAATAAACTGTAATCAAATAAAAATTGCCATATTTTAAATGTATTTTTCAAACATTTATCATAATCATATTATTTTGAATAACGCTTAGATTCCTGCCTCAGAATTTTACATCTCTGCTGTGTTGTGTGGGACAGTGGAGCTCTTAATGTGACAAAAAATGACATAATTTAACTTGATTGAGTTTTGCTATCAAAATGCTAAATCATCCAAATCCATCTCTTCTTATTCTGCATCACAGGGAAATGTTACGCAGTGATATGCGAACAGTTCATTGAATTGATGGCATAATAGATTTTAGCATTGCCCTAGAACAGTGAGACCTTAAGATGTAAATGTACAAAAGAGGGTTTTAATTTTTGATTCATATGCCATGAAAATACATGCTCTCCAAAAAGATGCATACATAATCAGGAAAGACAGGCATTTCTGATGACAAGTTATTTTTCCAGGGTCCAGAATTTTTCTTGTTGAATGAAGGTAATCTGTATTTTGGTATCTGAAATTACTGTCTTTGACATAATCTAATCTTATATGCCAAGGAAAGAAAACTTGGTTGCATATGTTCACATCTGTCTTTGTGTAATTCTCTGCAGTCTAATAATGGGTGATGAAGGAATTTGTGTTAAGTTTGAATTCTATAACACAAAAGATCACATTCACATTGCTGCCTTAGTTATGCTTCATGTGTTTTTTTCTCTTAGCTCTGCAAGAGTAGATCGACTGGAAGATGACTTATTTAGCTTCACGGGTGCACTGGTGCAAGTAGCATCTTTCTTCTGTAAGCAGGATGGCTCAGAATCTGATTCACCCAAGTTCTGTGAAATGACAGATCTGTCACCTTTAACTGTGATATGCTTGTCTGTTTTGATTCACCATTTGAAGCAGTTTGGATTGGAGCGGGCACTGAGATCAGATGCGTAAGTGTATTTATAGTCAGATGGAATAATTTTTGGCTTCCTCACCAGACATTTTTTAAATTTCTGTATTCTTTGTTTGATTTAACCGGTTTGTGTATGTACTGCATAGCTGACTGACCCTGTGTTGTGACTTAAGATGTATCTTCTGAGCAGGTTCGAATAGAAATAATGTCTTCCTCTCATAATGAACTATATTTTAAGATATGGTCAGAGCACTTGATACTATCAGTAATATTTGTGAACATTTCTGGTACTTCGTCATTACTTAAAATTGAAAATGTTGAAGATTCTACAATTTTCCTTTTCATTTTAATGTGGTGGGGGGATAATTGGGAGAGAGGATTGTGGATGTGTCAAATATTATAATGTAATGGGCAGGTTTAAATTCATTAACTCAGGTGATGATATGAGAATGACTTTATTTTTTGTAATGAGTGTTTGACTTTGTTGAGTATGGAGAGATCAAAATTAAATTCATTTTGCAAATAAAGTTGTGTATATATATTTATTTATGTATGTGTTTAGGTTACGAAGTTTCACCTCAAACTCAAGATACTTGCAAATGGATGCTACAGTTCTTAGGAACTTGGAGATATTTCAGAGCAGTGTGGGTTCTTCCAAAGGAAGTCTGTTCTGGGCCCTTAACCATACAAAAACAAAATTTGGGTCAAGGTAAGGCATATGACTAATAGGCTTGATCTGTAGACATTTTGGCAGGACTCCTTGGACAAGGGATTGGCCCGTCGCAAGGTCTCTACCTGTACACAGGACAGCACAACAGAGAAAAACGTGGGCAAACATCCATGGCTTGAGTGGGATTCGAGCGACCAAGCGGCACAAGGCCCACGCCTCTGACCGCGCGGCCACTGTGGACCCCTAAATTATAGGCCCAAGATTAAAATGTCAAACATACTTATGATTTTAAATCATTGTCTTAATATGTCATCTCTCCCTTTTTGATATATTGTGTGTAGCATTGTTTGAACCTTTTCAAGAGTTGTAAAAAATATACTAGTGAATGAGATAGTGTCATGTGTAGAGTACATCTAGAATTTTTGAAAATAAAAGCATTCCAAAATAATGTTAACTTACCTATGTGGCTATTCTTTTTACTGTGTATGTTGAGAATAATTAGTATATTGCTAATAGAGACAGCTATGATGCTGACCTTGTTTCTTTTTATACTAGATTACTTCATGAGTGGGTGTCACAGCCCTTACGTGATTTGACTGTGCTGCAGAGTCGGCAAGAAGCCATTAGCGAACTTCTTCACTCTGAGTCTGCCATTGTTCATCAGTTACAGGAAATTTTGTGTGGAATTCCAGATGTTGATCGTGGCCTCACCACATGTATACATCAGAGGGTATGCTGAACTATTATTAAATTAATTTGTACCATAATTTTTCAAATTTAAGTTATATTTTTTGAAACATTAGCAAAATGGTAAGTTTTAATTTGTGTTATTATCCTTCATTTTCTTACCTCATGTTCTGTTTGTGAGAGGTAAAAAAATGTGTTGTAAGCTTCCACGCTCTTCAGTTGTCAGAATGTTCTATGTTTAAATCCAAATAAAGGCTTCTTTCTACTGCTTTATTATGCATATTTTATCCATGACTTTTTATTGCAGACTGATTATAGGGTACTGTGAACAGGTTTTTATGTATGTTGCAGTGTGGACCAGCAACTTTATATGCAGTTTTACAGACTTTGGGGAAACTACAGACAGATTTGCAGGCATTATCTGCACTAGCTGAACAAGATCTGCAGAGTACCTTGCTGCAGGATTTGATCAAGGATACTGTAGAGCTGTTGTCCAATATCCAGCCTTTTATCCAAAACCTAAATCAACAAGCAGCTAGGTGAGGCACTCACTATGTAAGTGAACTCTGCCAACCTGGGGGTTTAATGGGCTGTGACGTTAATTAATTTTAGACTGCAGTGACTCAACCCTATTACTGTGATATTCAAGTTTACCCACCTACAGGTAAACTTCATTCTGCAACAAGGAATGATTTTTTCCTTTTGCTGCAACATTAGACTTTACTTTCTGAACTGCAAAAATATGTGCTTGTTTGTCTGCATAGTGCTGCCGTCTAATGTGAAGAGTTTAAAGTTGTATGTGTATGTCACATTGCTGCCATGCTGTTGAAAGTTTCATGTTTTGAATAATTTTTGCTTCAAAATTCATTTGCAGTTTGTTAAAATTGTAGGGATGGAGACAAGACAAAATTACTTCATGACTACTCTGCTTTTCCATCTGTTACCAAGAGGTTAGAACAAATTTTAGCAGTTACTCAACATCTGGAGGACTTGAAGCCTGGTATTGCTCACACATTGGGACTTTTGAGGTTTGATTATGTGATGGTGTCAGGTCAAGAATTTCTTATTGAGGTACAACAGAAGCAAAAGAAGTTAGTTCCACATTCATGGAGGAAAATCAGCGAGTAAGTACAGTGGAAACATGTTTTGTTGGATAAAATCTGGAAACGAATTACATTATCATGACTGACTGAAGAAATGGGTGGAATATTAACTCCCTACTTCACTTATGAATTACATGCTAGTGTCATCTGACAACCACATTCAGTTACACACTTTGAATGGAATACTCTATTAGTAGATCATATATAACAGTGAATGTTGTGTAAAAATGCACAATTATTTGGATTTAATTTCTACTGAAAATAAATAAATACTCTTGTTTTATTTCTGTCTTATGTTGTTTAAAACTACATCACATTTCTATTCATTTTCAAAATTGTACATTTTAAGTTGTATAAGTAATCTAAGGACAGCGGAAAATACCCTTTTTGACTGCAGCAGGTAATTACCAAGTGTTTACATTATGGTAATAATCAGTAGCATTGGTGCAGTATCTTGTGAGGAAATTGGGGAGCTACAATGAGTAGCGTAATCCGGTCAGGAAAGCTAGCAATGGCTGGGGGTTCGTCGTGCTACCACACGTCATCCTATATCTGGTTGGATGATCGTTCACCTCTGCTTAGGCATGTGAACGTGAGGCCAGCAGCCAGCTAGTCAGCTTTGGCTCTCTGGAGCTGTTACGCCACGGATTTAATTTTATTATTTTATTGGTGCAGTATCAAGGCTTGCAACGAGTTTGATTTCTTGGTCCTTTTGAACTTCATCAGTTACAACAGTTTGTTTTCTAATCAAATTTGAATTTCTGTATCACTAAGCTTTATACTAATATTACATTTCCTGTATGATCTTCTAAGTCACGTTACTTTTTGTATCTGCTTCGTATTTAATTGATCTCGTCTCTTGCCATCCAGAAATCTGCTTCTTGTGCATGCCATTTGTTGAGGTATAATCCTTCAAAATTGAATGTGCATTGAATTGTCTTAATCAAAAACAGATTTAAAAATTTTAGTTCATTAAGGAGGTAAGATATTTTATATTCACGTAACATTTTTCTGTAGTGCCTAAGGATTAAAATCATTAAATCTGTCCTGATTATTAGTAATTGGGACTTTAAATGTTGGAAGTACACAGTGGATACTGGTTGTTGTAAATCTGATAGTTTTCTCTAATATTTTCCAGGACAAAACAGGTCATTCGTTATCGAACATCGGAAGTAGATACTCGAGTCAGAGAGCTGAATCAGTTGAGAGAACAACTTGTGGCTGACTGTCATTCTGCATGGCTCAGCTTTCTTGCGGAGTTTAATGCTCACTACTTTTCTCATAAGAAAGCCATAAAAAACATTGCCATGTTAGATGTTTTGTTTTCACTGGTTCAAGTGGCAAAGCAAGAGGGTTATTGCAAGTATGTATTACTGAAGATTATAATTCAGTATGCACAGAATATACAGTGAAATAATTCAGACATGTTTTTCGGTAGGCTATAAAACTGTGTCAATGAACGTAAATTTAATTACATTTTAAAAAAAGTTATAAACATGCAGTCATACTGTTGACTAGATGATGGTGTACAAGAACCCACAGCCATCTTTAAGTTGTTTAATTTTTGTTTTGTTACGATGTGTTTAGAAGTCATTTTTAAGCATTAGAGCTGAAGCATCATAACAAAGTTTTTTATACATAGAATGTATGATAATACTTTGAAAGATTTTTATGTAATGTGAATGTATCTGTTTAGGCCTACGCTGGTAGATGTGGAAGAAGTAATTATTGATATTGAAAAGGGAAGGCATCCTGTGATTTCTCTTCTTTTTTCATCTGGTGATCAGTTTGTAGCAAATGGTACAAAATTGAAGGTAGGTAGTAAGTTTTGTGTATTATTGTATGAAATACTTTGGGAAATAAGTAACACCATATGCAGATTAGTGCATGAATTACGTTTCTTCCTCTTAATTGTCCTTCATTCTCTGAATCACTTACATTAAAAAAATTACTGTAACATTGTAAGTACATTTTAGATCTGAGAGTACATTTTCTTCTTCGCACTGTGACTGTCATAACTGAATGTACTGTATTCCCTCAGTTTTAAGATGACACCAATTATAATATTCCCTTTGATTTAGTAATAGGTTGTCAGGAAAAAAAATACATTATATCAATTCTTAGATGCCATCAAATGTAAGATGCACCCGATTTCAGGAATTTTAAAATGTGAAAAAAAGTGTCTTAAAATTAAGGAAATACAATTTATATTACAGATTTGCATTGTTTTCCTCCACATACATGTCCTCTCAATCATGTGACAAGATTGCAGATGTGACCGAAACTAATCTTTTGGTAGAAATGGCAATTGGGCACGCAACAGTGAGCTGAGCATCAGTTCTTTGCTTGGTCGCAACTTTAAAGAGGGATAAATGTCTGTTAAAGGTGATGATAGCCAGTAGAAAAGATGAGTAAGGCACTGAAAGAAACCATGAAAACCACCAACATATAATTGTCTGTACTTACTTTATTCTGAGGTGATGAAAAATACCAGTGAAAATATTAATTATGCTCTGTGATTAACTTATTGTACATAGGATGCTGGGGTATGGGGGTAAATGGTTTGGCAGTGTGATACTGCAATGAATAACAATAAGGGTTAACAATATTTGACCATAGTCCTGCCCCCATAAGTGTATTTTGAATTCTGTGTAATTTCAGTATGAGATTTGTAATGATTATAGAGATTCACTATAGAAGATTTTCTTGAAATTTCCCCACAACATTATTCTTTCCTGTATTTGCTTATTGAAGCTAAATTCTTAGTAGGCAGTACAACCTTGCTGAACTACGTATAATCTGCAGCAGCTGCTTCTTATAAGCCATATTTGAATGTTGTCTAAATTCACATGAAAAAGGTTAAATATTAATTTTGTATCTCAAAATTTATGTTAAGAATGTAAGATATGTTAGTGTGTGTTATATTTTTAAGTGCAGATTTTTGTAAGATACTACATTAATGTTTCAGAGTTCTGAAGAATGCTGCATGATTCTTTCTGGTCCAAACATGGGTGGAAAATCCTGCTATATACGACAAGTGGCTCTTATTGCAGTAATGGCACACATGGGTTCATATGTACCTGCAGAAAGTGCAACAATCAGTATATTGGATTCTGTGTTCATTCGGTGAGTTGCCAACCGAATAAGCTATCGCTCGGTGTAAACAAAGCGGTTTAATAGGAAGGTAGAGTTACACATAACAGGCAATTACATATTTAAAAACAATATGAAACGTTGGGTTCTCTAAATGTTGTTTACTAGAAGTATTTCCTCTGAAAAATTGCATTTAAATAGTAACTGTATAAAGGTTCACTTTTAACACTGACCATGTGTTTTCTCATACGCTAAACTTCATCAAGCAGGGAAGGTTTTATTACATTGTTTTTAATTTTCTTCTCAGTATGGGAGCTAGAGACGAGTTGTTTCAAGGACAAAGCACTTTGCTGCTGGAACTGGGAGAAGCGTCTGTCATTCTGCGTAAGGCAACTCGTCGTTCCTTGGCGCTGCTCGACGAGTTGGGGCGTGGCACGAGTTCTTGCGACGGAACTGCTATTGCCGTTGCTACGTTACACCACCTCTTGACACAGGTATTTATGTTTGTGATGCATGATAAACTTTCCTCTGTACTTTCAGTTTAGTTTAATTGTTTCCTGTAACTTTATATCAGGTGTATGTAAGCCACTTCACTTTTTCAGGTGCAGTGCTTGACCCTATTTGTTACGCACTATCCAGTTGTAATGGAATTGGAGCGCCAGTATAAAGGGCAAGCTCACAACTACCACATGGCTTTCCTAGTTCATGATAAAGGTAAAATATGGTTTATGATTGTTTTTGTGTTTATTCATATAAGGTTGAACTTTTTATTATTTACTAAGATGTGACCAAGTATTGTGCGCAGGATTACATAGTTAGCTGTTCATTATCATATCTTTGTGTTGTTTTATGTAATATGTTTCAGCCTTTTAAATCTTAATTTATTTTTTTATCCACTGAGATATTCTTGTGCATTTAACAATGTGAACTGTAGTATGAATCACTATATTCTGCATGCAATTTGTGCGTAGTGTAATTTACTCGAACACATCTTCTCAGCATTTTACATATAGGAGTCATCCCATTTTAGATTTCAGAAGGTTATATATAATTTATCTTCATTGTTGCAGAGGATAAGTCTCCTGAGGTATTAACATTTCTTTATGAAGTGACTAATGGATCAGCAGGGCACAGTTATGGATTAAATGTAGCACGATTAGCTAATCTGCCACCACGTATAATACAACACGCCTCAGAAAAGGCTCGAATGTTGGAATCATTGGCAAGTTACAAATGGTATGACAAATATCACATTTCCAATGACATTACTGGAAATAACAGCACATTAATCTGTCTTCCCAAATATTAGATAGTAAATTGTTTTATGATCATAATTTTTACATCTTCTTATGTAGGCTATATTATGGACTTCTCTTTCACAGGAGTTTCTTATACACTCTTCTACTATGGGCACAGAGAGATGAGGTACTGAAAATGGCTTGAGCATTTTACATTTATTTACATTTCTTCATAGTACAGGAAAAGAACATCCTGCTTTCTAGGTTTATTCATTGGGCAATGTTACATGAATCGACTATTTCAAATTTTATCTCTTTTATAAGTCTTCTTTCCATTCTTCTGTTGTGCCTATACCAAATATATTGGTTTCTGAACGATCCCTTACAATGTTGGGTTTCACCTTTTTCTAATCTCCTGTTGACTTGCTAAGAACACATTAAATTCAAATGAATACATAAATAATGACAAATATGAAGACAATTCATGTCTCTATCATTAACACAAAATTTGAAAATATCCAAAAGCAACGGGTTGTTTCACCCAACACCTTCATGAATAAATCTTGTGCTTCTTTTCAGTTTTATACGACAGCATTTCCAGCAGTTATGGCAAAGTAGTGACCTTAAGGGAAGTTTGAAAGCATTCAGATTGGCTGAACTTGATCATAAAGTTGTGATGTCCAAGTAATCTGTGTTCTGGTCGGTAAGTACTTAAAATGGTAGAAATGTTATGTTGTATATGAAGACATCCTCAGACAAGTTTCTTAAAAGACAGATGAGGAGGAAAGTGCACCTGCCAAAAATTCCCTCACAGAAATTTACATTTCCTTGGTAATGTGTGTCAGCAGACTGCTAGGACTATATATTTAAATATTTCTATTGTTAACTTGTAACTCTGTTCTGGTAGATGCTCTGTCACTATATTTATTTTTCAGTTGGATATTCATTTTTTCAGTGACAAATTCATGTAATGCATCAAGTATCAAAATAAATCAATATATTGTAAACTTTAAAAAATCCATGAGAACTGTCACAGAAAATCATTAGAAAGGATTAATTTATTGATGATACAAAACAGACTACGCAGGGACCCTAAAACGCAGATGTTTTAAGCATGGGAACCCTGATATAAAGGAAACGGTACCATGATAAGTGGAAAGGTTTTCTGTCATGTTACTGATATCGGGCTCTTCAAAGTTTGCCTCATGATAAATCATACAAAGGCCATGTATTAGGGAATATGCCTACATTCTCATATATTAATGTATTCCACGCACAGTGGCTTAATGATACAAGATCTGTTTTTTTCAGACTGTATATATATATATATATATATATATATATATCCATTAACTCTTTTAAGTATGTACTTTGGATATTGAATGAAGTGAAGGTTACTGACAACTGAAGTAACGACGCATGTCAGTATTTACATGTGAACATGTGCACACAACCACATACAGTCTGCATTACTTTTGTTACAAGCAAACCTTTAAGTGCAACCATGGAGATAACTGTACTGCGATTGAATTTCTTCATTGTTATCATGTAAGTTTACATATTTTTAAATTTTGAGACTATGACATTTTATTTGCTCTACATACTATATTATTTTCATGTATGTAAAATACAATTTTGTACACACTTAGGCTACATAGTTTCTGTTCTAGTGGATATGTATCCAGCAGGATTTTAAAAAGGTATGCATATCAGATAATACAATAAAAGTAAATCAGTCAAATGTATGTAGACAGTTTATTCGCACAAAAAAATTTCCATGTGTTTTATCACAATACATGCTTTCAAATAATTGGTGTAAGAGAGAATCCAGAAACCATGGAGAAAAAAATCTTTTCATGTTTTATGGTACTTGATACTTTTATAATAAAATATGGAAGAAAATCAGTTTTTTGATGAGCAGTACAATAGTAAACATATGTAAAATAGGTAGACAAGAAAAGCACATGAGCCATTTACAAAAATAAGTAGCTATATGTTGTGCCCTATTGTGCTCTTTCTTTCCCCATCAGCTTTACATGGCATTTCATTCAACAGGAGATATAATACAATTAAAGCATAATCAATTTAAATGCTACATTTTAAGTTCACTTGTAGCTCATAAACAATAAAATTACTAGTGCCCTAGTGCTCTTGATATTAACAGTGGCAACAAAGGCATAGTTCAGCTATTCTAATAGCATTCATTTCTCAACACAGTTCATATTTTATATCAGCAATTCCGATGAAGACCACAGTTCACATCCA
>NW_019059605.1:989309-996809 GCF_000696155.1 Zootermopsis nevadensis | reverse complement strand
AGGTAGCATTACTGCACTGAATGGTCATGTATGAAACTGCTTTAATTCCAGCTTTCATTAACTTTATTTGAAGATGGCTGTCTTCTGGGTTGTTGTGCAACAACCCAGAAGACTTCCATCTTTGGACTCACTGCCATGAAAATCTCAAATCCAACTTTATTTGAAGTATGAATTTAAAATATGTTGGGGGGGGGGTGCCTACTGATATTGCATACTTAAAAAACTCTACTCTGCCTGAATTACTTTTCATTAAATCTAATATTAGTGGCTCCCACTAGCATATAAACCTTAAGGTCTCTTACTTCATAATAAATTCACGTTTGCATCTGCCAGATATTGAAATACAGAAGAATTGCATGGATACACCTCAGAACATAAATACCGCAAGTCACCCTAGAGAACTGAAAGACCTTAAAATAATGTCGGACACAAATTTGTAAAAATTAGTAACACAATAATCTCTTCAGTATGTGGGTATACAGAAGGATCTTTTAACAAAAACTTACATGCAGATGTCACTGTTACTTTCCTTTGCAATCATTTAGTTTCCACTGACCCACATAAAATAAAAACAATGCTAGAAAAAAATAAGAATAGTTCACATATAAGTATGCAACATCTGTATTACAGAAAGGTATCTGAAATTTGACAAACCTCATGATGTCCCAGGGTACCATATTCACCATCTTTCTGAAGTGAACATTAGTTTCATCTCGAGAGTATTTCATGTGTGCCCCACCGTACTGTTCCTTATAATCACCCTTCTGAGCCCTTGCTGCCTCAGATATCCATCTCATGTATTCAACATGGGACATTTTGCTGAAAAAGAATTACACAGCTAAAACACATTCTCATTTACAGCCGCCTTAGAATTACAAAGAAATGTCACAAGAGTTTTACATCTCTCACCCTTGCTGCTGCACGGTTATTGGTGACGAGATCTTATTATGAAGTGTGAATGGCTCATTACAATGAAGTTCATTGAATTACTACTCAGTGCAAATCTGATCTGTTGCTAATTAGTAGATAAACCCCTCCTCCATTATTTACGTGGCCTGCCAAAATCATACAAATAAATGCTGTTAAATGCACATTTTCAGTATTAAGTAGGATTTGAGGTTCTCACAGCAGTGAGCACAAAGAATACGACCATCTTCATTTTCAGTATCGTTCAATTTCGATGTCAACACCGCGGAAGTTCCTTGTTATGTTTTATTAACCTCCCGTTACCCAACAGTTGCTACTATGGGACCACGGCAAATAAAAACTGGATTGCTTTATTGTACTTTTG
Organism: Zootermopsis nevadensis; assembly: GCF_000696155.1. The sequence goes on along the minus strand of NW_019059605.1, from coordinate 995,518 downwards.
TTGACATGGGAAAGGGTCATAATTTAGAAAAGGCTGAGAAACAGTGCCCTAAATTAATATAATTTGAGCCTTGAAAAAATGAGATATACACACAAATATGTAGAATTTTACACAACTCAGGGCATGATTTAAGAGTAAAATCCTGATTAAACTTACTACATTTTCATCTCACTTTGGTCGAGAACACCCAGCATAAGATCTTTGAGACCTTTAGTGCCATCCACCCACTGTATAATTCCAAGATGAGTGGTAAGAGGAACCACCTGAAAGAAAGTTGTGTTTAATATCTGGTTTATTACATATTTCATATGCATTAACCTTCAGAAATAAAAATTGATGAAACTTTCAATAGAAGAAACTTAACCTCTTCAAACAGTTGCTGTTCTCTTCTGGCCATAATTGCCCTTTGCGTATTACAGTGGAAATTAAAGGTACATTCACACAGTCTTCTTTATTCTCTGTATCATAAAAGGAGTGACAAAAAAGATCAGAAATAAACTTCCGACAAATTTATTTCAGCATTCAGAAATTGCAGTATATTGATTTGAAATAAAAGGAGGGAAACCACCAAATGAGAAAAACCCTACATCAAGAACATTATTCTCATAGTTACCAATTTACACAATCTGCCAGGCCTACGCTTGCATGTCCACATGATTACTCCTGCTAACTTTGGGTATGCTTTGTATTATTCATTTTTAAGATACTCTGCAAGTGTTCAGCATGCTCTACATCAGTGGTATTCAACCTGGGGTACGCATACCCCCGGGGGTACGCAAAGACATCTTAGGGGGTATGTGAAATTTAAAAAAAAAATATATTATTTTATGATAAACACTGAATAATCAGTAATGTAATTTATTTAATTAATTTTAGATGTATATTATATACTATGTATAACTTGAATTATACACCAACAACTTTGGGGGTATAAAGTTGAAGAGAAATTATATCTGGGGGTACGTGAATAAAAAAGGTTGAATACCACTGATATACTTGACAAAATATGAACTCTGTTCCATAATTGCTAATCATGGTATGGAAAATTAAATATCCTCCTCTTGGAGACAATACACTAACTTTGATACTATGAGTCAAATTATCTTTTCTTCATATTTATGTCCTACCACCATTAAAGTTAACATCTGTTGCTGTATTGTTAACAGATACGCTTGTTTTTATGAACTATTACATATAATTGTTTTGTATAATTTGGGCTTCCCATTATTAATCCAAATTACTGTATACAGCTGATGCTCACAATCAAGTAGGTGATTAAGATGCTATATAATATCAATTAAATTGGTTACATTTCCCTCATTGTCTCCTCCATGACACAAAAATGATATTGAAATTGAAGCAACTATAAGCCTGTATTTCTCAATACCTGGTAAGTTGCTATTGACAAGCTTCTTTGCCTGCAAGCAGGATCTTGGTGTAGTATTTTATTCATTAGGATGAATAATTGCTCAAGTCTCTGATCTTGACGGAGATCCTCTCCAAACTTGACCAAATACTGATGTTCCTTGGCATCATTACCAAAAATTGTAACCCGCAGAGGCAATGTCTTTGAGTTCTGATGTTCAACCTGGAATGATAAATGTCCTTTCTATAACTGTACGAGCATTGATGTAAATCTGTTACACACTGCTCCATAAATAATTATACTGATTGCCACGGGAAAAAAAAAGCTGTAGAAATGCCACAGGAATTTAAGTGCCACATATTGAGTGGAATTCATGCATATTATTGTTTATATATTTGTCATATTTAAAAGACATATCACAACCCAGACAACTGGAAAGTGAAACTTCTTCTATAATCTTGCCTACAATCTTTGTTTTGATATGAAATTTTGCCTGGCATGTGATTTCATTTTGTGGTACAGACTTTGAATCCCTTTAATCAGATATATGTTATCTCTTTTCGCTATAATGTTCTATATAAGTTATGCTTATTTCATCAAAAAGCTTTAAAAATCTATAAAGACTAAATCATTTCTAAATTAAATTCCATACTTTATTCTATTAATTGTTTTAACATATAAAAGCCAATTTGACATATGCTTCCTTGCTGTTACAGGTGAAAAGGGTTCAGACATGGCAACCACACCAGGGAATAACACAGTATAGCTGAGATAAAAAGTTTCTCGGTAATGATGCTAGATGGCAAAATGTTCTGTACAAGAGATCAAAGGAGTAATTTGTAATGCTGTCTTTTGGTTTTCAAGATATTTCATTATGACATAGAGCAGAATAGTTTCAATGGAACAAATTCTGTGTGATGGAGACTGGACATTATTATGTTACAAAGTGTAGGTATAATCCTGTTTAATTATTTGTTAAGTTACTTGAAGAAAGAAGTGTGAAATATTCAGATAACTGGGTTTAGACAATGGGATGTGATGTATGAAATAAGATATATGTGGTCAGTAACAAGGATGGGTTTTAGTGCTAAGGAGACGGATGTAGAAGAGATGAGAAAGAAATGTGGAGGAAAGAATGAAACAAGATAAAAGTATGAGGGAAGACACAGGAAAGGAAATAAAGGCACACAAGTTATTAATATATTAAAGAAGTTATTCCCTGTTGAATTTCAGTGGTCTTTTGCAACTAGTATAAATATATTATCTGCCCTTTCTAAATTCACGTTTTTCTTCCAAATGACATTTTTCTGAGTGTTACATTAAGAATTTAGAGTACAGTTTACACTTCGAATCTAATATAACAATATACTAAAACAATTTTATCAGTTACCAAAACCAATACTGAATACATATGACCAGCACAGCTCCATTTATTAAATTCATTACAATGGAGAAACCTCAAAAAAATCTGTCAGAATATCCAGCCATTAGACCAAGAACTGATAACAGGACCCCTGAATACAAAATACGAGTGCTAATAAGAGCATATAAAATTTTAGAACAATTTCATACCACTTTAAATGTGTTGTGAACCTTCCAAAGAAATAACTGAAAAATCTTAAAAATACATGGTTAAACTTACAGTTTGCTTAAAGCCAGCAATCTTAATGTGGTGTTGGATAAGTGGCTTGCTTTCTCCCGTGTACTGGCCAGGTATCTCCAGTTCCAAAGAACTATGTTTGCCAGCCTGAAATTCACTGAGCCAGGGACTGTAGTCCTTTAGTTGGGTGGGAGGTTTAAGATTTTGGATCACAGATCCTAGTCGTTTCTTGATCTTACCCAAATCTTTAATACCTCTCTTATCACCACCCTTGATCCTTGACCCTGCTTTTTCTAACATTATTTTGTACTCCTTTACTTGTTGAAATACAGCGCCGTGTATATTCTCATCAGAACACGGGAACAACTCCTTCATCATTGTATCATATGTGTGACAGAGGTGGTCACAGTTTGGAGTTTCAGCATTTAAGAGTTTTTCAAGTTTATCCACAAAATAGAAGAGCATTTTACATGGCTGACCAAGACATGAGAATGCTCTGAGGAAGGTGTCAAACATTGGATCAGCGAACAGTAGACTAGCTAACCTGCAGGAAACAGAAAACCAATTTGTAAATTATATTTCTACATACAACAAAGAAAATGTACAAATACTAGGCTCATATTTTTAATGCATTAAGTTGTGTCACACAGTACCAGCAGCAGTCAATACATTAAACTGTATGAAACAAGTAAGCAATACTCAAACAGCCATCCCTAATTCTGATTCACGTGGGCACTCTCATTTCTTCTTCATTTCTACCATTCCAGCGACAGATGGCAGTAATATCACTATCACATATCTCACTGGCAGCACCTGCATTGATAACAGTGCCCTCTGATATTTCATAAACTATGGTCTCCATCACATTAAATTCTTCCTTGCACTTCCAGCTATGATTACACCATGACACACTTTCCTCTTTGTTCACAAATTCACTTTTTCTTGCCTAGCCGGGGTACGTCACCAAGTTAAAGTTATGTTTCTTAATGCGGCTCCGTACCAACTCAATTGGATTAATATCCAGGTGATAAATGAATGGGATAATAATGTCCACATCTTAACTAGGTTTGGTTGCTTTAATGATGGAATAAAGGTCAGGTTTGAACATTTTCTCCACCAGATTTTCATCTCTTTAGAATTGTGAAATCTCATTTGAAGGTACAGCGCTTCAGTGGCATGGACAAGGTGAAAGATATAATCACAGCTGCTCTGAACAGCATTCTGGAAAATGTTTTCTAGCAGTGCTTTCAAGAAATGTACAGCTGAGGATAAAAGTATGTAGTTTCCCCAAGGATAATACTTTGAGGGTGGAGGTGTGTAATCAAATTCACATTTTCAGTTGATCCATCCATTATTGGAACTGTAAGAACCAACCTCATATCTTTGTGTAATTATTCCTGTTTTTTTAAATACACGCAGAACAAATAATTCCAACACACAATTACATACCTACTACTATGTAATATGCAATGTTTCCTGGATCAGAAATTTGTCAACTAAATCTCTGGTTTTGTTACTTACTACATTTGCCTTTATCACTTACCGATCAGCAAGGGCCTTCAGGGTTTCATGGCCACTGCCAAGATTGTAATTTTTCACACTCAGTTTAAAAGCGTAGATAAGGGCCTGAGGATATGTCTCAGCTAGACGCAGAACCAAGCTGTGGAGTACTGGGCCTACGGCAGTGTCGAGACAAGATAGCAACTGGTTCACCCAGCCAAGGAACATCCATACTGGAACTTCAGTGCTCTGCAATAGAATGTACTTAATATGACATGAAGTGAAGAAGAAATTCCAAGAAGAATGTACAACACACAATTTGCTTTAACCATTATCAAACATTCATATGTTAAGGACAACTTTGACTTCTACACATCGGACACAGCGAACCAAGTTGCATATATTTGCAGTATGTCATAAGAGTAGCACATAAATATTAATACTAAGTAGCATATAAACACAAAACCATAAGTTACTTTAAATCACTCAATAAAAGTATACCAAAAGAAAAGACAATGATGAGTTGATCAAAAAACAATTCAAAGAAAAATAATTCATGCAAATTTCTGGAATTCAGTACCAGTTTAACAAAACTCTGGCTGCTTTTAACGATAATCCCAAACTTCCTAGTTTCAATAGAACAATTATGTACAAACTGTTGAAAAGCCTCAACTTTAAATCTCCTATAACAGTTGTCACTGGGAAAGAAATGGTACTATGTTGTCTTTGAGCAGTAGAGAGAGAAGTGAACTATCATGTATTCTGAAGAAATATGGACTAATACACATCATATGAAAGGGAGATTCTGCAAAGACCAAATGACAACAAAATACATATTTCAGTTCATTGTGGACTAGGCTTTCAATTTGTCATAACTAACTCTTTGTCCATGTTTACAAGCAACCCACAGTTATTCTGAATAAAGAACAGTTTAGAATAATGAATATCAAAGCTAAATTATTAATATTTCCTCAGACTTGCCTCTTTGTGAAACAGTTCAGACAAATGAGTATGAAGTCCATGCAACCGTAAGAGACATGGGAACAATTGGCGTGCATCTTTTGACCCATACCGCATTGCTCTCAAGATGGATACCACTATGTCAGTGCCAAAATTATCTTCCTCTACTGGAAATCAAGAGATATTTTATAAAAGCAAGAAGACATAAGATAACCACACCTCAATGCCAGCAGTAGCCACTTAAATCTATTTCTATCAAGAAACTACAGGTGCGAAGTGTCTTACAAAACTGTTAGCTTGGAATCTACAGAACCCAGAAGAAATATTGTCAGTACTATTACTCTGTAAATTATTTATAATATCTTTCTTCAATACATGAAGAACATCTATAATATAACAACTGTTGTTTTCTTAAAATGAAAATAACTAAAGAAAACTATTTAAATTAAATTTTGTTATGATGAATATGAGAGAATATGCAATATATATTATAAGCTACAGTGGCAGATGAAAATAATGTAATGTAAATATCTTATTTATATTAATACAGTGAAACCTCTATCCATCGTTCCCGGAACTATCGTTTTCCCGGATGCATCGTCCGTTTTGTTCGGTCCCGAATACATCCCATATAAAATAATGTTACATTTTCCCGCTTCTATCGTTCCTCGAACTATCGTTTTATCGCATCGATCGTTCAAAAATCGTAGTCCCGGCCCACAATTTTCCCGCAATGATCGTTCCTGAGAATTTAAAATGCTGGGTTTAGAGATAAATTAATAC
>NW_019059605.1:971534-986783 GCF_000696155.1 Zootermopsis nevadensis | reverse complement strand
AGCCTCAAAGACTACAGAATTCAAAGTGATTGAAGTTTAGCAAGATGGAAGATGACTCTTTTGAATAAAAATTCCATCCACACTTTATATTTACTAATTCACTTTTCAGAACATTTAATTCTTTTAGCTTATAGCTTAGTTGAAGACTTCAATAATCTGCTTGTGCATGTTCAAGACACAAATCCAAACGAAGTTGCAGCCAGTGTACCCATAATAAAACTGAAGTTACCTATCACGTTCCAGGAAAATAATCCTGACTTTAGCTTCTTATCAGGTGTGTTCATACACTGTCCTTTAAGCCAGAGTGCCTTGCTGTTTGCCAAATTCCACCGGAGACCCAAGTCAGTACCACTTCTGGACACCTGTAAATTAACATACCAATTTACATTTCAGTACTATTCTACATAATAAATCATGAGTTTCTTTCCAATAAAGATTTTCATAATTCAGCTACAACCACTATTTTAACTACCATAACCACTCACATACTTAAGTATTATAACAAGCAGATATTTTTGGAATCAGGTTAAATAACATATTCATGAAAACACAGACAGAAAAGGTCATGCACCATAAACCCACATCTTAATGCTGCTGTTGGAATCAAAACTCAGAAGTGTTGAATGGTCTTTGTGGATTATATCTCCACAAAGGCTTTGTGAAAATAATAGTATTATTATGAATCTTGCAGTACCTTCTCTTTGCTTTGTAACAAGTACTTATTTGCAACGTTGAAGTTTTCCTGGTACAATGCTGAATCTACCATGGCTAGATTCATACTGTTCAGAGCATTTGATGCATCACCATTCTCCAGGATCTGATCAATTTGACCGGTGAACTTCTTCCTAATGCACAAAATAATATTGCTATCAAGTATAAAATAATACATGGTACATAATTACTACAATGTCACATACTTTTTGTACTCACATTACTTCTGAATTAGATGTATCCAGTGCTAATAATAACTTTACCTGTACATTGCTTTAATATCCCAGCATAGCAAAGAATCAAAAACACTAGGAATGTTCTTGCTCCACCTTCGTACAAGATCTTTTGCCAGCAACTCACGCTTTGAGTGTTCACCACCTGTGGCAAATGCAAGACAGGCCTGCAACAATAAATTTAAAAAAAAGTTTTATCTTTGTAGTTTAACATACAACATTCAGTTCATACATTCATGAATAAAGTGCTACAGTACTATGTATCCTGGTACTGGATACTGGGAACGACCCGTTCTTCAAGTGCCTGAGCACTGCGGGTCCCAACTTTTCGTTGGCTTGATCTATGGACATTCGGTAGGACTCCTTGGACAAGGGATTGGCCCATCGCAAGGCCTCTACCTGTACACAGGACAGCACAACACAGAAAAACGTGGACAAACATCCATGGCTTGAGTGGGATTCGAACCCACGGTCCCACCGACCGCGCGGCTGCTGCGGACCCCACTATGTATCCAGATGTGAAATTAACATACCATAGTTTAATTAGGTGGCATGTGTAGTTTACACTACTGTTGTGAATTGGAGAAGAGTGACAAGGAAGAAGGTATAGCCTACTTTTAAGGAGTTTGTACCATTTGACTACAGGGCTACTTTAAAGCAGTGGTGGGTCATGGGCAAAGTATGATCTTGGAGACCCACTTCTTTTTACTGTTTTTAAATAAGAAACCTTGCAGTTTGATTCCAGTACAAAATATTATTTAACAAATGCAAAAAGGGTAGGAAAAGATTAAAAACATATGACATGAAACTGTGTAACCATCTGCCAACTTGAGACATCCAGTGTAATTATAGGAAATTTACAATATTACAGGCTAAAAAGAACAAACTATGCTATCCCTTATTCGCTTAAATGTATTGTACTCAGTGCAGTAAATCAACAAACCTGTAACTCTGCAGTTTTCTGCACATCCAAAAGCTGCTTTGTACGCAACTTGTGTGACAGAGGGTTCAGTTCTGACCAGCTGTTCAAGAAAGCTGTCAAACTACATTCTACTTGGTGTTGAGCTCGGGCTACATTATCCTGGATTAGAAATATTGCAGCCAGCTCCTCACAATACTGCCTTGAAAGATAACTGAACCTATCTTTGTCTTTCAACCATCCATCAACCTGTTGAAGGAACTGTTGTTCCCTTATGCCTTCAACACCTTTGTCTAACATCAATTGAACCTCAGACAAAAGTAGTTTTGGAAGCAATTGTTCCTTTAACCTAGAAATATAAAAATGAAATCCATATATAGTCAAAATAAAATTAAACACAAGCATGCTGTAATCTGCAATATCATACTGAATCTGAAATGATTAAGTTCAGTGTCTATTTCTAAAAGAACTTAAAGACAGAAGCCATATCAAATGGGAATAGTTAGGCGAACCTGCAATGGTCAATTCCACTCCATGGCACATGCACTACACACTGTAAAGACTTCCATTTCAGTTTCTTGTCAGGATAAGACCAAACCTACAAGGCAAACCTTATTTTTATTTTGAAAATTCTGTACTCACCAATCATCCTCCCATAACTTATCAAAGTTGTCCTCAATTTGGTATCTCACTTGCTTGTTCAGGTTTTCCCAATCTGTCAGATGAGCAAGGCACTGCAACAGATCACCATTTTTACACTAGGAATAAGCAGAAAATTCAGTTTTGTCAACTGACATACACTGTCTGATCAAAAGTATCCGGACACCCCTCTGTAAACGTAAACGTAGATATCACTACGACTACCACTGCTGCTATAAAAGGAGGCAGAGGGCTCGATGTTGTTCAGTGCTACGCGATACCGAGAGAATGGGTGGAGCAAGGGAGCTCAGTGACTTCGAACGTGGTATGGTTATTGGTTGCCACATCAGTAAGCAAGCCGCTTTCAGTGGTGTAAAGAGCGCCGCCACTGGGCTGTGGACGACTGGAGACACGTGATTTGGAGTGATGAATCACGCCATACCATGTGGCAGTCAGATGGGAGGGTTTGGGTGTGGCGAATGCTAGGTGAACGCTACATGCCGGCCTGTATAGTGCCCACAGTGAAATTCGGCGGAGGTGGGGTGACAGTGTGGGGGTGTTTTTCATGGAAGGGACTTGGTCCTCTCATAATACTACGGAGCACGTTAAAGGCGGAAGGATATAAGGACATTTTGACCAGCTGCGTGTTGTCTACGGTAGAAGACCAGTTCGGAGATGATAACTGTGTGTTTCAGCATGACAGTGCTCCCTGCCATAAAGCAGGGTCTGTTCGTGAGTGGTTTGTGGACAATAAGGTTCCGGAAATGGACTGGCCTGCCCAGAGCCCCAATCTCAATCCTATTGAACACCTCTGGGATGAACTAGAAAGGCAACTGCATGCCAGACCCCAACGACCCACATCACTAACTACGCTTGCTACAGCGTTGCAGGAAGAATGGTCGGCCATTCCCCTGGCGACGTTCCAACACCTGGTAGACAGTCTCCCCCGCAGAGTTAGAGCTGTAATAAATGCCAAGGGTGGGCCCACCCCGTATTAATGTCCACTACTGGGCAGTAAATCCAAGGGACACTTAGAGGACAGTTTCGCGTAGGTGTCCGGATACTTTTGATCAGGCAGTGTACATGTAGACAGTGAGATCTAAAAATAGATCATACTTATAAGTACTTTTGGAAAACAATATTAAAAATTAAGAACATACCTTATACATTGCTTCAATGTAGTAATCTGTCAAAATATTGTCACCATCCATTGAAGAGAGTGCAGCTTCATATTCCTTTCTGGCATTATACCAGTTACCTGATATTTCCCACTGTAATGCCCTGTGGATATTCTCGTCATAGTTGAGGTGTTTTTGAAATATTCCTCGGACAACATCCCATTCATCCATATTTTTGTACAGGCTAGATTCATGTGAAAATACAATATTTATTCCAATACCAACAAAAAACTAATAATTACAAAATGCCCATTTTCCCTAATAATTTCCATAATACACTATGTCCTCAAATTTTAACTATCAATGACAGAAAAAATTACTGCCTATTTATAAATTACATTCACTACAAGATGTTTAATGAGGCCTCCTACTCATATTTAAAATTTCTATCTAATATTTAATTTGGAAAGACTGAGAGCAAGTCCCATATTGTACAACTTCCCTGTGCACATTAAAACATCTACTGTGTTTACAAGATAAAGGTTAAACACCACTCATAACAGAAAATTGCATGAACAGCGGTGTCCTAATGAGGAACATAAGGTTGCATTTTTTGCAGTCACTTTCAAGCTGACCATGACCATAATGAATTCTTCTCGGGCTGCCAGCCGTGTCAGGTGGTTTAATGGAGAAAACACCGTTTTGAGAATCATCTTCGTCCTCATCCTCAGGGTTCTCAGGAGTACCCTGAGGAGCGTTAAACCACCTTACATGGCTGGTAGCCTGAGAAGAATTCATTATACTTAGTCGCTGTGAAAGCGTCAGATCCCTCATGCCCTTGGGATGAGAAATCACCCCTAAAGGCGGATAAACCGCAACAGTCAACAGCATAGGACGCGGAAGGCAAGGGGAATCCACCGCATTAAAGATCCTCAGGATTTCCCAAGTATCAGCAACTAAAAAAAGAGCTGCTGCCAACCAATCCTAGGATTGATTACAAAAGAAGAAGAAGAAGAACACACATTAATGACAACCATTTTGCAGAAAATAAGTAAATGAAAGATGCAATAATTACAATTACAATTTGTATCATGACATTCCATAAAATATGTAACACATTTGTTTATACCGAATAACTTTCCTGTGGAAAGTAATAATAATAATGTGAGAAGTACTATAATGATGATAGTCCAACCTCAGTAGGCACAGGTTTTCCACTTTTCTAATCATCATTAACTTATCAAAAAAATTAACACGTGTGTCCACATAACTAACGAAGAAAACTATTCCTCAGTACTGGTAATACATATGCATGCGCACACAGTATTCAGATTCTCTGTGAAAACATATGTTAAAGCCATTACTGAACTACTGATAACAGTTCTAGTTTACACCTACTTACTCAGCCAGTATCAACCAGTAATTTTGTTCAGTGGATGGTTCAAGTGTTTTGGAACGCTTTGAAGGGCCATCTTCACTAATCGCATCCCTGAGTATTAAGTTCTCCTCCAGCAACAGACAGCCCATAGCCAATAATCCACTAGCCTGTGATGCTGTAACAGTAACACATAATAACAATACAGTTTGGTCTACAGCATTTGCATTTTACTTCCAAACCTAGTCAACTATACAAATCTACGCTGAAACACAGTTCTAACGTCCGTACATACATGGACCTAAATGACTTCACTTTTAGAAAACAGAAAATTTAATTTGGAGCTATTTCATGTCAAAGACCAAGTTTCTTAAATTCACTGCTGTAAGTTAAAGAAACTCATCTTTACTTTTTTAACTTCGGAAGGATGCCAACAACTTATTCGCTCTCTATTGATAAAACAGGAACAATTCACAATTGTGGAAATAATGATATTCAAACATTTCTACTTAAATATCCCATATTAATGAATTTAAATAATGCACTGCCCTGTGTCCTCGTAACTACTTATTCAGTATACTCACAGCTATCTTCCATCCACATTAAATCAGTATTTCTCTTCACAGCAAGAGAACTGATGCACTAATGTGGCAGAACTTAACAAGCTAAAAGGTTTAAAAAGATTTTTTTCATCAAATGAAAAGGTTATTTAGTAAACAATTCTGTAGACTGTATGAGATTTGAGGTTTTCATGTAAGTTATGATGTTGACATTGGTCTTCTGGGTGTAATGAATTCTGTGTGGTCTTACAGGTAGATACCAACGTTTTGGAGCAACATACCGCCTTTATCTTTGGCTCTCAACATCAACAACGGCACACTGAACAGCAGGGAAATTAGAACATTTCAGGTAAGCCTACTCTAGTAAAGATGCCCCAGCACAGGCGACAATCACAAATTCACACAAAATGGCCTCAGTTGAAGACCCAACAAGTTGGAAAACTCTAGCCACTCTATAACCTTACAGTACATTCAAAATATATGAAAATTCCTAATAAATATTTCTTGTATACATGTTTTCTTATTAATACTTCAAATCACAGTCAATGTCAATGCAAGAAATACCTGTAGCAATGTCCTCTGGTTGCAGTACAATATATTTGCCGTGATGTAGAGCAATTTCCATCACAGTTCCCATAACCATGGCTGTGTAATCCTTTGTAGTGCTGAGAATACTGCTCATTGCTTCTTGGACCTTTTTTGTGTACACATTCTTCTCATCATGCAGTTCTTCCAATAAGCCCTCGAACAGCAACACAAATAGTTGGCGAGCAATTGTTGTATCCCGCTACAAAGACATACGGAATTTTGCTAAATGTTGAATAGAAACTACATTGTATCACAGACAAAAGATTACCAGAATTTCAGAACTGCAGATTTCAAAATGAACACCAACCTGAAAGTATAATAAATGAAAATTTGAACACTGATTCAGCTCCTGAGTGAACCCTTTATTACCGAAGAATCTGAAAAGCTTTCATGAGCATATTATTTCAGTATTTGTGAATCTTTTTTCTTTTGTGGTTTTCCTTAGTAATTTATTTTTCACTACTGGTGGCATCAAAAGCATGCTATTGCAAGATAACTAAGTTGATTGATTCTTAAGGAATTTAATTTGATTAAATTTGTTTTACAGCATCAAGAAAGATGAAAAATAATTACAAACTGTAAGTAGGAAGAGTTAGAAGAAGGTACTACCCTGGCATTCATCTGTACAGGCTGAGTAAAACCATTAAATTCTCAGTCAGGATACGCAGTACAGCAGCAGTAACAACATGTGTAATTACGTAATTCCTTTGAGAACACAAAAATGAAGATAGAAAATAAACAACCACTGGGAATACCAAGGACCAGGTGGAGAGATCAAGTGAGTATACCAGGTGCTAAGAACACAAACAGAATCCTACCTTAGCAAGTTCTTGCATGGGTCTGATAACTGCACAATAGGGTATCTCAATATCTGGAAAGTCCCCAGAGCGATATTTACGAAAAGATGCTATGTTAGCTTCATGCCGGCGACCTCGTTCTTGTTCTAACTCTTGTCGCCTAGCTGAGCGCTGAACTTCCTGACTAGCATGAAAGATCCGCTTTTGATAGTCATGGCGCAGAAACCTCCGCCGCAAATTTGGGGTGAAATGATCCACGTTACTATCCACTATAGAAAGAATAAACTTCATTAATCCATTACAGAAATGAACATTTAACATACTCAGAAACAAAACAAAGTACTCCATTATTTACCAGGCATAAATAAAAATCACATGTGCTTGTAATGGAATGCATAACAATATTTTTTTAAGTCAATCTATGTTTCAGTGTCACATTCCAGTTATCAATTCTAAGAAATACACTTACCAGAAATTAATTGTTCAAGTTTCACAGTTTAAAGGCAAATATCAGCATCAGACACTTAGGGTCAGTCAGGTTTACTGTCCTATCCTATCTCGATTTAATAAATATTTCAAATGGAAACAACCAGCTTTATATTAAAATCCTGTATATGAAATTTATAAAGACAGCTACGTTCAGTAGGCATTTAAAAACATTTAATTTTTTTCTTTCTGTACCAACCTTCATCTGACACCTCAGGTTCTAGTTTTAACTTGTGACTTCCAAAACCTGGACCCATTTTGTATGACTTTCTCTGTTTCTCACCAGAACTGCTGGTAGTGAAGAGCAAGCTAGAATTCTTGCTAAATGATGGCAAACTACCAATACTGCTTCCACCTGAAACAAGAATCATATTATTATAAAAGGAAAAAATCTTGAAAAGATATTTAATATACAATGAATATAATGAAGATGAACACATAGTCATACATCAAACATGTGTTATGTAAGGCTTATTTAAATAATGTCAACATATTTATGTGAAAGTACTTGTTTTGTAGTCAAAGCACAATCAAACACACAAAAATAATTCAACAAATGTTCATTAGCCAAATACAGTACATCAAGGACTGCCAGCCATAAACACCTTTAGAATGAAAGCTGCAAGTACAGTCGGTGGAAAAAAGTTAATGACATGTGGGGTGGAGATAGAGATAATGATACCAATGAAATATTTTTAATACTTTTTGGCAGGTAAGCTACATTTCCAAAAATAAATAAATAAAACTTGCATTTTCACAGAAGTGCAAGTGGTTGGAGTATTTTTAATAGGTTTAACAACAAACTTACTGTGCTGATTTCTTATGGATGTGAACACGTTAACTTAATTTAACCTGTACTTTAGGAATGGCATTTCATCCTAATTGCATGTTATGATTACAGTGCCATGATTCAGTTATTCTAAAAATTGGTAGTGGCATTTTCTCCATTACAGATGAAATGGTTATATGACCATGGCTCATTCAGTGTGAAGATTAAGCTGGGTAAAGATAACAGAGGATCTGTACTGTGCATACATTCCTTACACCTTTCCATGAAATACATCCCATTATTTACCATGAAGGATGTATGGGTAAAGCACGTGCTGACAGTTTGGGAAAGAATCAATAACAAATACACATTGCTTACCTTGCTCTAGAGTAGGCTGGAAAGCCAAACTTGCTTGTGTTGCTCTTAAGAGGGGTTCTGCTCCAGTCGACTCTCCAGTACTGCTTAGAGACTGAGACTGAATCAGCTGACTTGCCAGAGTATCTGCGAACATCGGTGCAATCATAGCATGCTGGGCACGCCAAGACAAAAGCATCCTAAAATCTTCAAACTGGCATTTCTGCAAGGGCTCACTGAACATCTTTCGATTGTAGTCAGGTGTCCCAACTGTAGCTTCTAATAGAAACTGTGTTGAATAACCAAGGAACTGATGTTCTGTAGACGGACAGTAGAGATCAGTTAAGATGAAAAGTAGCCGAACAGAAGTAGCTGCTTCTCTCTGCTGTGCATCATTGTTCCAGTACCTACACAAAGCAAAAATTACATAAGTCAAAACCTAATAAGAAAGAGCTGAATCTGCAAGTTCTCTTCTCTTTGCATCACTTGCTGCCCCAGTGTATTTACTACCTGGTACACAGACAAGATAAAACTGTATACACAAGCTGAAAATCATATATACAAGATTACAGGCACATACCTGTTCAAATCCTGTAAGAATAAAAATTTTCACTCACTTGAAAATGTCGTCTCTAAGGTGTGGATCATCGTCTGTCAATCCTTTAAGCAGTGTTGACTTTGTTTCTTCTATAAGTTTACCACCAACATCTTGACAGTGATCATAAATCCACTTCAGAATTTCATACATCACTTTCCGACACTCGACATTTCGACGTATTTCAGACTTGCAAACCTCTTGTATAAGTTCCTTCAACTGGTCAGGTTTCAACTTATGTACCATTTTATGCACCATCTGGAGAGCGAGGTTCTGCTGGTCAGGATCTCGATCATTTAATGTTTTCAACAAATCTTTACTCTTCATTTCTGCATATATTTCATCACCAAGAATTTCCAGTCTTGAGTACGCTATCTTCAAACACATTACTCTGCAACAAGATACGCCAGTATACATTAAACATGTAAGTAACGAAGTGGGGAAGCACCCTTATAGATCATTATATGAGGCTTACTAAGGTCATCAAAAGACACACAGCTGATCTTTGAAACTTCTTTATGACCTTCAAATTTCATTCATTTGATGTCTGTTTGTAATGCCAAAATTATGATGATTCTGGTGATGGTCTGAAACTTAAAATGGACTCCACACAGGAGAAGGTGAAATTTTATTCCCCAAAGGTGAGGGATGAAGGAGGCATGGTTGGGAACACACACCTCACCAAAGGTGAGGGATGAAGGAGGCATGGTTATGAACACACACCTCATTCCAGATCTGAGAACATAATACAGGAATTCAGCACCTTACCCTTCATCAGACCCACTTATGCCCAGAACTGGAACCATAAAAGACCAGGAATCGAAAACAGGAAATTATGAAAACAAGTATTAAACTCTGTTTACAGCAAATACATATTACTTTATTTTGTACACTCACCTAAATTCACCGTACGTCCTCGGTAAATGAAACAGTGTTTACAGCAAATACATATTACTTTATCTTGTACACTCACCTAAATTCACCATACGTCCTCGGTAAATGAAACAATACATGTTTCATGAACATGTCTACTATGCGTGGATAGTGTTCCTGGACAGCAAACAAGCATACAAGAAACTTGTCCTTTGATTTATCTTTGATAAAACGCAACTTGTCAGTGAGTCTTGAGTGGATCTCAGAATCATCACCTTCTAGCATTCCATTTCCATTGGAATCCAACAGTCCAAGTGCCATGCCTGACACTTCAGCACTTGACTGGTAGACACTTCGCTTATCACTGTCTAGATTTCTTAATACTGCTGTTAGGAATTGCAGTTTGCCTGTGCTGCTCCATGGTTCCAAATGATTAGCCAAAATAATGGCTGATACCTGAATCCCTGGTTCAGAAGCTGTAGAATCCTTTCTGTCTTTTATCTAAATCATGATATATATCATCATATATTAGTTCATACAACTGAGCAGAATGAATATTTCCTCAGTTCAAAGACCAAATCTAGATGTTGAAGGACTTAAGGTTACATAAGATAACAAAACTGTTAAACAGTTGTTGGATAGTATCAGCTGGTGATGAAATGAAAAACCACACAACAGAACAATTATGAACCATTTAAATGGTAATGACTACAGGAACCTAGCTGATGAACAATTATTTAAAATTCTGATAAACATTTAAATATGATACGTACCATAATCATGTCATACAGCACCTGATGAGGTATGTCAAAATTTGGTTTCCACAATTCAACTACAGTGCGGATAAGTTCCAAGTTGTGTTTGAACACATCCCTGCGATCATGATGTACATTTCTTATCAGCAAATCCAGTAACTGGCTTACTTGATGACGCTCAGCTGCGGCAGGTAGAGATGTTATTTTGCTACACCAATCCACCAAGAGTGCCACAGTATCTGATAGCAGGTAATTAGGAGTCCTGCCTGCAACACCATCAACTACTACCTGTACACAAATAGTATAGCTTCAGTAATTGTTTATATATAAATGTAACGCCAATCATTATTTTCCAGAAGTTATCAGATATCAGGAACACCTTCCAAGAGAATTAGTACAAAGTGCATACCAAAATAAATATAATTTGGTGTCAATTTTTTCTCCCTCCTGAGATAAGTTTGTGTGTTATGTTCATTCAATCCAAAGAGTGAACATTAGTTTTTAATATATTACTATTCGGTCACTCGTCAATATTTTTAGTAACTGTTTCAATAAAGAAAAGATTTGTAAAAAACAGCAGTTTATGCCATTTATTCACACTGCAGCTCATTAAATAATTTTTTTACAATGAACTGACCACTCCCAAACTGTAATGCTTATGGTTGTCATGTCGGTAATCTGGTGGCTTCTGGACCATATACTATACACATACAGTAGGTGAAGCTCCATTGTATCCACCAGCACACTACTGGTTCCTATTTAATGTGCTTTAATTTAGAATTTTCTTGCATGATTTCAGATTCTGCGATTTATGCACCTACTAAACTGGAAGGACAAAAATTCAGATAAATATAATATTTGTGAGGTAAGAATTAAGCTGTTTCCACATCTGCTTGAGAAAATGAATTGTATAAATGTTTGTAAAGTGTGTATGAAATAAAAATACTGCAGAGTGATGTTCCTTCAAACTAGACTCTGTCTTACCTTTAACAGACAATTCACCCAATGATGTGCATATGGACGGAATTTAGATTCCACATTCAGGACAAGTTTCAATAAAAAGAGTCTGACATTGCGATGTCGACTGGAATCAGCTAGGCATTTCCGCACGCTCTCCATCCATGATGGTAGTACTGCATCCTTAGTTTCTGCACCAGGTGCTGGAGAGATTCCCTGATCCACCATGTGTTTGATCACACCACACAGAATAGCCATGCATTCATGTCTGTTCAGGTCATCTGTCTCCAAACTCACTTCAGTGCTATCTGAACATGGTTGCTGTGAATGATAACATAGTCCACGACTGTAATCTTGAGACTTGCAAGGAATGCAGGAAGTCCATAGCGTTAAAGGCAGACGCTATCTTTCCTCCTTCACCCCGCAAGTCTCAAGATTACAGTCGTGTACTGTAGTTTGTTCTTTACTTAGGTTTGGAACAACCAACTCTGTTATGTCACTGGATCAATGTTTTTGTCATGAATGCAGTCCAGGAGCTAAAACTATATGAATAAAACAGGAATACTTGTTTAATCAAAAACTGAATTCCAATTACTGTACAGTATTGATAATGAGAGAGTTATTTAACTATTTCCATTATTATTCCAAATTACCGCAGGCTGATAATTCAACTCCAAATATATTATCACAAGTTAACTAATAGCAGTTGGAATTTTGTGGCTATAAATTTTTATCCAGATTTATTTTATTCCTACCAATTCCTCATTAGATGGAAAAAGTGTTCTAAAGGTCACTGATAGACATTATCTCTAACAAATTTCTTTTATGGTTCTTTGTCTCTATTCGTCCCACATTCTTATATCCTTGTACCTTCATTAGTCAATTTTTGCAAGTAGTTGTGATACCTTCTGTGTAGTACTGGTGTGTTGTTGTTGTCAAATTATCTATGTCAGAAGTAGAAATTAGACTCATATTCTAGTAGTTTTCCTGATGTTTCTGGTCTAGCACACAACACAAAACATCTAAGCAGAGCATGATATAACTAGGGATAATTATGCTGTTTATATGCATAAGATTTTCTTGTATATAATCATTTATTGGTTGTCTTGCATACTTCTTCAATGCATTCATGTATTTCCAGGGAACAGCGTAAATTCCAAGTATTTTAAAACACTGCACAAAGGAACATATTTGTCACTAGGAGGGATAGTGTAAGTATCCTTTTTACTGGACTTGTCTCTGCAATGGTTCATTCATTCTGTAGGAATAATAGGGGTCAGTAACAAGCTCATTTAATGTTAATATTACAAAAAAAGTTTGACCGTCACTTCCCATCTCTGGTCTCATCTGTTATATGAAGGTCACGTGGAGTCCACAGACAAAATTTATGCACAATACCAAATTTCAACAAAATTTATTGAATAGTTTAAAAGATAAACTGTGGGTGAATGGATGGATAGTCACTAGTTATGATAATTATGATTCATATAATTCTTGCAAAGAATGCATAAAAACATAATTCAGCAGAATACAACAAAGTGACTTTTAAACTCCTACTAGGGTTAATAATATTAGTATGTGTGAAGTTACTTACTATAAGACACCAATATATAATGTTACGTATTCAAACAAAGGCTGCAGGATTGTGTTATTTAACTGATTTTAATACCAGTAGACTTGATAAAAACAGGAGGACGGTGACGGTGATTAAGTATCTGACTTTTGATCAGATTTATTAACAATAGCAAGAATAATTAATATATAATTATTTTTACTGCAAAGAAATTTTATAAAAGATGTTTTGGTTGTAACAAACCTCAAGGTAAACTTTTTCTTTTTATTTCTGATGGTAAATTCTAACTTTATCCATTATGAAAACAAAATATTTACCTCTTCCAATGCCTTTCCATCATGACTTGCTATGGTCTCGTTGCGAACCACAGACGTGCTGAAGTCAAACAATGTCACGTCTTCATTAAGTGTACTGTCAAACAGGCATTGTGAAGCACTTGGGATATAATGGACTGATTCTGAAGCAAAACTTGAGATTTCTTTTCTGTGAGCACGGGCCTGACAACGAATGCTCACTAGCTGTTTCCTGCGTGTTGGAATCTCTTCCCAATCTAGCACTAGGAAGTATTCCTTCCTACAGTCCACCAGTTTCTCCCACAGCACCTAAAGCAATATATTTCACAATGTAATTTTGTATTTAAGCTATGTACAATAATGCAACCTACATTAATTAAATTTATTTAAATTTCAAGTTTCAGGAACTTAATGAGTTCCACCTATATTAATTATATGGCAGAAGCTTACGGATAAATTTAGAAAATTATAAACTGATTACAATCCATGCAATAAGACCCCAAAATGTAAATCAAACAAGTCAACTGCAGAAAGGTTGTACCACTCAAACAAAATCAAATACACTCAATCACTACAGTGAAGGGATTAAGTACTGAAAACCACATTCTTTAAGTTTGGTCTACATAGAAAATGACTGTACCTCTTTGTGCCCAACAAACAATAAACCAGCATAAAACTTGAGTTCTCGCTTGACATTACTGATTATGGCAACCAGAGCATTAAATGCAGCACACTGAGATTGTCGAAATAACTCAACCAAATGTGTGGCTCCAGTCAGATTATCAGATAACGTTTCACTGCGGTACTTCAAAGCTCTGTAATGAAAAAACGAACACAATACTTATTATGAAGCTTCATCAAAATTGATAAAAGTATAGTAAATTTATGAAACCACTGACAAAACATGAAATTTACTGCAACAGAAAATATAATAAGGTATTTGAAGTAGATAAGAGTGAAGAGATAGCACAGTAAGAAATATATTCATTAAAACTGGGAAAAAGCACAAAACTTTTAATCACTTACAGCTAGAGGCATACAGTATGCCAGTCTTTGCTTTACAAGGAACAAAATTTTAATTTTTATGTATTTGTTGGGCATCTTATATAGAAATATAAGATACAAAAATACACTACATGCTACCTGAACAAATCCCACAAATTTTTGTCTCAGATGAGATCACTAAAGTTATAGGTTTTGCTGCATTTTCATTTCAGTAGTGTTACAAATACTTGTCTCTGTACCTGGATGTGAGATCTGAAATGAGTTCCTTCCCAGTTTTAACAGCATGAGGAAATGCTGCTGCTGTAACAACACATTCCTTGCTCTCTAATTCACTCGTTTCCAGCTGCACAAACAGTGGTTCAAGTATATTCCAGGCACCTATTCTTCCAACCAATTTATGCTCTGCTTGCATTTGACCATGAATGTCTATCTTAACTTGAAGCATATTCTGTAGGTCTTTTATGTAACGCCTGTAGAATTCACGTGCAGCATTTCTGTTGCAGCCTTGTAAGAGAGGTCGAACAAATCTTCGGGCACAGCCCAAACGGACACTTGGATCATACTTATCATCCAAAAATACTATAAAAACAGCTTCTATTGCTTTCACTTGATGTTCATCATCTTCCAATCTAAAAACAAGTTTATTCTC
>NW_019059605.1:924289-971386 GCF_000696155.1 Zootermopsis nevadensis | reverse complement strand
AGAAGAAGAAAGAATGAAACTGTAACATAGAACAAAATATTCAGAACACTATTTTGTAAGTCCAAAAACACAGAAATTATAAAGCCATACCTAGGAACATATGCATTTATGTGACACAATCCACAGACCAGGAAAAGAACAAGCATAACAGTCAATGTCACATAAGGACTGAGATGAAAAGTGGAAAATTGTATCAGGAAAAACACAAAGAACAATTCTAAATACTTTGAAATACAATTAGAGTGCCAACACGCAGGTACGCTAGCTTTATATGCAGGAAGGACTATTTATAATTCTCTCCTTCAAACATACTTCCACAGTCAAATTAGTACTGTTTAAATTTTGAATGATAATTAAAATAATTTGACAATACCTTTTTATGAATGTCTGCAAACTTTGCTGTATTCTGTCTTCACACACATGTTGTGACTCACTTGCTGACATGGCTACCACACTAAGCAATAACACACAACTTCCAGAACCTTCCAGGCCTTGTAAGATCTTACGGAATGCATGCACAAAACTGGAATACTCCAGAGTTCCTGAATGGAGCTCAGTTGACAGCTGAGGAAAATGCTGTTCTCTCAATTTTAGCAATGCAGTTCTACAAACACAATAATACTTAAAATAAGAACAGGTTAAAGAGGACCGTGTAAAATCAACTGTGAAAAAATAAGTCAGAAGCCAAACATTTTAATCACATGGCAGTGAGTACCTGAACACGAAGCACAGAAAGTGAAAACAAAGTCAATGAAAAAGAATGAAGGATATAAAAACAATGTATGAGGAAAAAGAAAACACTTAATACTGTAAAGGCAGACCTAAAAATACCAACTGAAGACAGATTTCACTAATTGTAAGGGTATTATCAAATGCATCTAAATTAAAATATACTGTTCAACACATTAGATAAATTACAATATGGCCCAGTATAAAACAGCCCAAAATATAAATTAGCTTTAAATACAGAGAACACTCTATTTTATGTTCTACAGTGTCGTTTCCAAAAATAGGTGCAAAGATGGGGAAGATGTAAAATGAAGAAAATGTTTTTTAAACGCAGGAAATATTTTATGCAAACCTTGATTTAAAAGACTGCACTGAAGCCATGTGTTATTAAAACTGGCCTGAAGATGTTCAATCTCATCACAAGTATGACAATTGTGTAGCAGATTTCAAGTGTGTGAAAAGAAGTATTTGTTACCAAAAGAAATCTTCAAATAGCTTTAAAACATGTACAGTAAGGTTCTGACCTCATTCCTGTTTAATCTACTCATATCATTTAACAGTAACACCAAACTGTGCTTCACTTCTAAACTATTGTACTAGCTCTGATATTCATCAGAAATGTTGGTTTGTCATTTGTGGAATTTTATCCAAAGAAAGTAGGTTAAACCCTGGTTAGCATGAGGGCAACATTCAACCACTGATATGAGGTAATTTTATTTAGCGGTGTAATGTGTCGAGTAAAGTAATCTCAGATAATTTGTAGTATTGTACAGACTACAATCACATACTGGGCTTCATACCTGCTATGTAACTTAATGGTATTTCATATGTCAATCATTAGTATTACCTGAGCTGCTCATTATCAACATCTTGGGGTCCAGTAAGGCATGCTAACAGATCCAGTGCTCTGCACTTGTAGTGAAGCTGCAAATGGGATGAAGAGAGTTGCGTTATAACCCACTTCTGAAGGGCCTCATACTTAGCAAGCCCTCCAATTGGTTGTGGTATCATTCTTGCCAAATGAAATACAAGACCCAGCAACTGATAGATTTGTTCTGAATTGCCTTCAACCAAACTGCACAGTCTATTCCAGTGATTCACTATACTCCTCTGCAATGTACATATCACAGTGCTGAAAAAACAAGAAAAATCATTATATACAATCAAAAATTAGTGCAGGGGAATTCCTGTGAGGGGGAATCCAATCAAGGAATTTCTTAGCCACTCCTTACTTGTTTAAAATTAAATCACATATAATAATAAAAGCAATGTAGATGTGTGGATTACTCCATTATTAACTGTTCAGTAAAGTGCTGTATAACACCTGACCATCTAACACTTTGAAAAAGTCATGTGCTCCTTAACATGTTCACATGTAAGTAATTTTGCTTTCATAGTTAGTGCTTTATGGAAGAAATCTCTTTGAACATTGTCCACTGTGTAAAAACAAAAAATTACATAACATTTCAGAGGCTCTTCCAGGTTTCAGTTCAGTATTTTCTGTTTGGACACTTTCCAGATGTAGGATTAAGACATAAACCAGTCATTTTCTTGGGAACCTTAGACATTGGAATCCATGTATCTAATCCTAACTTTGTCCTGTAATCAACTCACCTGTCTCCATGTTTCTTCTTTATGTTTTTGGCATAATACTGCAACAGTTCTGTCAAAATGGTTATTACCCATTGCACATTATCTGGGCTGATATCTTGTACAAGACTATTTACAGAATGTTCAGAATGTGCCAACATGTGTTCTAGGATGGCAGATCGAAATGTCACAAAAAAGTGTTCTCCATGCAGTACAGGTAAATGAGTAGCAGGGTTCTGGATCCTAGCCTGATCCTTCATGCAGCATGCTACAGCAGACACCTGTACATAATAAAAAGAACACTAATGTACAATGTGCATGGGATTTAATTCTATTATTAACAAGTCGTTCAAAATTCAGTCCTCTAGATATAAAATTTGCTTATAGTCGAGATAATGTAAGATTTCAGGTTCTCATGGTGGCGAGTTTGAAAATGGCAGCCTCCTAGGTTGTTGCACTGTGGAGTCTCGTATCAGGGTGCAACAACCCAGATGACAGTCGCCTTCAAGATAATAGTGGTATTTCAGTGGATTCCTTCTTTACCTGGCTGGAAATATAAACTGCAGAAATGTATGTTGTAAGATAAGAATGTAAGTAATTTACACCTCTCTTGTCTTGAAAGGCTTGGCCATACCTCTTTATTAAGTAAGAATGCAAACTTGAGAAGAGATTCTGCATAAGTGAAAGCTGTTGGTTGTAGCACAACAGCCCGCTTCATATCACCTTGGCCTTCAGCCAGTGCAGAAAACAAATCCTTAACAATCTGTTTACCATCAAGTCCACACTGGTTTGGCAGCTCCTGGCAATCATAAAAAGGAAAACCAATCCCAGTAAAAATGCTATTAAAAAGATAAATTGGGTTATGTATTTTCCTGAGAGATTTTCTTCACAAAACCTCTGCCAGCTTTGTACCTGCTACACTCTGCTTTACCCTTGCAGTGTTCACTAACTTTGTAGTTGATTGTGTTGGGATCCCAATCAGGTGGTAGGTAATGTCTTGTGGGGATTAATCAAGGTTATGAATGAATGAGTTAAGCATTAATATTTATTATCTCAGGGTCTGACTTATTGTTGCTCAGGTCTGATTAAACTCTCTTTCGAGTTGTGTTCACAACTTGTTTGTGGCTAACTGGTAATAAAGTTATGCTATTTCTTTGAAGAAGATATAACTTGATTTACTCACAGCTATTACATATAAATAAATATAATCACCATAAAGCTTAACCCTATTGATAAAAAAGAAGAAAAAATCATAAAGGAACTTGAATTCCAATAAACTTGATGTTTACCACAGTTGTGTCCAAAACATTGCCTATTGTAAAGGATAAATCTAAATTTAAAAATGTAGTGCATTTAAGCCACAGTGGTTCTGATCATACCTTTTTGATTTGATTGAGCATGCCACATCTATGGAGAATCTCTAATCCCTGGAGAAGCTGCTTTTGTTCAAGGGTAACTTTATCATTTCTCAAAGAATCTTGCAGATTACTGAACACATCAGTTTGTGTACTACTTATAGCTTTCCTCAGCTCTGAATTAAATTCTGCTGTTTTGGATGATGGCAGTGACTGTTGTAATACTTTTAACAGTTCTATTAAATTCTTTGGAAGACAATCCAGAACTTCTGTAGTACATAAATCAAAGCCAAGACTGCATGGATGCATCACACAATCTATAATCAGCTGCCAAAGCTGTAGATTCAGCAGAGAACTGGGCAGACAGTGTGGTTCACTACTTTTCAGAATGGCTGATATCATGTCCAGCAGTCTTACAGTGACAGAGCACTTAGTTCTGTCAAAATTCTCTGCTTCCCAAGGAGTAATTGGAAGGTCATCAACTTCAGTGTCGGTACTCAACAAGCGAGTGACATGCCTAGCATCATGGTGACTCACATACTTTATGAAGTATGCTGCAGCTTCAAATATCCTGCATCATAAGATTGAGGTATCAATAATTATAGTTTCTGAAGAAGGAAGGAGCAGCAGTCATGTATTAGGGTAGAACGCATAAAATATGTATCTACTTATCTACCTTGTCTCTATGTTTTCATGGCTGGAGTTCATTGTATAACTTTGGCTTGTGGATGAAAGCAGCAGCTTTTGTCCAAAAGCCAAAGGTACACAAAATGTATATACCTGATTCTCTAAAGATTTGTGACATTACAAGAATGCAGTGTTGACTACTGTCCATTATCTGAGGTATATTTAATACATACTCAGCTCTATTTCCATCTGAGGTGATTGGTTATTGTACTGACATGTAATCTTTATTTAAACACTAGCTCCCTACCCCAGTAACTTGCCTAGGACAGAAAACAGTGAACTGAACAAAATATAGCCTTCTGCTCAATTTTTTCATAATTCATCACAGAACTCAGAAAGTCATAAACACTAATTCATGTTTTTTCTCAAATTAGGCACACATAGTTGTGTCTTTGTTTACCAGACATCTGGCATAAATCATAGTCTATGAAATGCAGAGAAAAGCCACATATGGACAAATACAAACAGAATACAAATGACTGGAATTATGATCCAAGCTGTACACTTACATCAATTCCAATTTTGGCCCTTAGAAAAATTGAAGCATTTGGTTTTTGTTGCAGAGTATACATAACAATATTGTGGATTTTATCCTGAATCTTTTTATAACATTCTTCACTTTGAATATTAAACATCTGAGTGTAATTAATGCATTTATTGTACCTTGCTTTACTCATATTGCCCAAGCTTTCAGTTTTCAGAAGTAGAGAAGGTCTCACTAGCCCCTCACCAAACAGCCATATGTAACAATCAAGACTGGTAAGAATCATATGTAGCCATCGTACCACGTGGGCAAGAGCTACTTCATTTCTAAAATCCTTCAGAGTAGGAGTGACGGCTATGCCTCCACTTTCAACACTGCCTTCACACACTTTTAGCAAAGACATCCAAGTGTGTGATGTGACATACCAAGTCACAAATTCACTTCCAGACCTACAATCTAAACAGGAATTCATACATAAACACATTATTTTAAAATGTATAAGATAATTTTCTTTCTTAACTCAGTCACTGGCATACATAACAGATCTTTGCAATACATCTTCAAAATAATTTTCTAATAATTTTTTATCATTCCTTTCCCTTAGTGTTTTAGCTTAGCTCTTTTACTGTTGTCAAATATGGAAGGAGCACAATGAATATTCAAAACTTTCAAGTGAAAAGTAAAATTAAACTCGAAATACTGTTATTCTTATAACACAATTTTTTTCATTCACAAATACCGCCTGCTTTTGAGCAAAAATGAAACTAATACAAATCTTTTTTTTACAGTCAGGTAAATACAGTATGTTAGCAGGTTATAGGCCTAAAAATCTGCAAGTACTGTATGTAATCAACTCAAGATACAGAAAGATTTATTTTCATAGTAAATAAGTGATTAATCTGCAACCTGAAGCCTTTACAGCAAGCATGACAAACAGAGGGACGAGTAAATGACCCATCGAGCCACTAGAAGTATTATGTCAAAGCTTACCTGGCAGCAGCTGTGCCAGTACATACACCAGTTCCATACACTTATGTCTGCATTCCACTTGAGTTGAACCACACTTCAATAGCAACCACGACACAGCATCTTTCAGCAAAATTCCCTCAAACTCTGGTGGCTTCCTACGACGCTTATCATCCTCCAAAAAAGAAGGTCAGTTTTAGATTGTATGAATTAACACCATTTCAGAAATTACTTGATCTACAGTTTAATTAAATTCATATTCATCTCCCACCAAAGTATTATAGTAAAATTTCACAATTATGAATATAATTTATCATTCTATAAATGTTCATTACATGAGATTTTACTGTATGACAGTACAGATCACATTTCAGGAAAAAATTTATAATGACTAGTCATTCCTTATGATAAAGATGGTTTAAAGGCACAAATAACTTTGGCAAATTAAGCAATTAAAAATAGCACCTCTAAACCTAAGAAACCTTGGAAGTAACCTAAAGCCAACAGCAATCAGTATTCAAGGACTAATTCAAATTCAACCACTGGACAACATTCCTCAGGATGTATTTTTAAAAGTAGAAACATCTTGGGGAGAAAAAGAGAACATTTTATCATAATTACTTTATTGAAGAGTGAGGCCTTTTCTTTCAGTACTCTTTCAATATGATTTAATGCTGTAACTACTTGTTCATGACTGCCAAGGATTGAATCTGTTTCTTCAGAAAGTGACAGGTTTACAACCATATGGTACAGCAGTTCCAGCCAGTACTCATTCACAACTGATTCCTTCTCTCGCAACACTGTGTAAACACTATTCAAAATCAAAGCTGCACCTGTAAAATGAAAGTAAACACTCACCATCAAAGGACTTAATCTTAATAAATAATAAATAAATAATCTTCATTAAATACAAAGAAATGGAAACAGGACAGCTGTAGACGTTTATACCATATGAATGAAATGCAACAGCATAAACAGAACCAATACAACACATCCAACATAAAAATTAGCTTATATATAAATGCATATATTTCTGAGTATGGGTAGGCATTTATTTTAGATTTTCCGATTTTTAAAAAGCTGCAAAATTAATAAAACAGACAATTTTTCACATTTAAAATATATTATATGTGTCTAGTTTCAGGAAGTGACAAATTCCATAAATCTAAGTCACTGACATTCTAATCATACACAACAATGTGTACAACTGTTGTTTTAACCAACCAAATAACTCCATGGGGCAGAGTCCTCCTTGAGATGCTGTTACTTTATTGCGGCTTTTTTTTAATTTACCTATAAAAATATAGGTTTTAAAGCCCTTAATATCATTCTGATACTTGGAAGTCACATATTTTAAGCCCAACTTCGTCTTATACCTTCTGTAAGTAATCATAAAACACACAACCATTTTCATGAATGATTTAACCGTATTTTCCAGTGGAATAAGAATTCACTCACCTAAGCGTTTTGAAGGGCATGGATGCAGGCAGAAAGAGTAAATTTGCTTCATTATGGCCTTAATATTCACATGTGAATCTTGCTTTACAGACCATACTACAAATTCATGAAGACATCTAGACGAAAAATCCCTCAATGCTGTGTCAGTTGAATGAGTTATTCCATCCTGCAGTTACAAAATAATGTAAGTAGCAATTGATTTATTCCAACACAAACATATCCAAATGAAATACAGGCTTTCAAGCAGACATAAAAGTAAAATTCAGGCATGCTGAGATTAAAATGTTTAAAAATATGACATCGACAGGAAGAACAGACTAAAGTTAATAATATGGATGTAGGAAAAGGGTAAAAGCTGTTAATTTAAAGACTGCTTTGGAAATCAATACGAACAGACGATGGTTTGGACAAATTAAAAAAAATACAAAGCTACAGAATCTCTAATGAGGAATTAAAAATAGAAAGAAAGGAAAGGAATTTACTGGGGCAACTAAGCTATCTATGGAAAGAGCAAAGGGAAAGGATATGCTGTGATAGAAGGAAGCAATAAGAATAGGATTTTATATTTTGAAATGGGAGAAAACATACTTTAGGGGAAACTTTTAACAAATAACAATTAAAACAAAACGTGTATTAGACTGACGTGACCAACGCTTATAAATATTGCTGTAATTAGGTATGTGTTTTAAATGGAACACCCTGAAGTAGTATTTATACTGGAAGCTTCAGTTTGAGAAAAATACTGAAGTTTACGCCAAACAATTGGATTCATCATCATGACAATATGCAAGTGCACAGTACTTTATGAATGATGACATTTCTGATAAACTTTTTATCATTTGGCTAATTCAACACCTACCCCCCTCCAACCCAATTCTCTGACTTGGTTCTTACTTCAAAAACTGTTTAACTGGACACCATTTGATTTGATGACACAAAAATATGGTGCCCTCTGTGTCTATACTCATGAAAGAATGCAATGACAAGTATGTGTCATGCATTCATCCTTAAAGTTCTGATTTATAAACTAGTAATTCAAACCTTTTTTGTACAAGCATGGTGTAACAAGATAACATTGTCAGACTGCACATGAATTCAATTTTGTTAAATTCATAAACATGTTAACTACAGATGAAAAAAAATAATGTGCACAATCATCATGAGGAAGCTACAGTATCAGTAATAATAATCATACCATGAGTGTTTGGATCAAGATTTCTGTTTCCTTGCTCTTCAGTTTGAATTTGCTGGAATACCAGTGCACAAGTTGTAGAACCAAGAGGTTGTACAACCTATGGATGGCTGGGTCTGGATCACATCCCAACTTCAGCAGTGGCAATGACAGCTTCTTAAACAGTTCAGAATATTTATCGGAAGTTTGGGCTCCCTGGCCTGAAAAATTGGAAGTTTACAAAGAGCGTCACTTTCCAAAGGCTTCATATATCTGGATGACTTCAAGGCACACTGATTTGACCATAATACTGTTGAAATATATTAATTTCAACCACAACTGCTTGTTACCATCCTTTTGAAGTGGTCTGTTATAGTGATGTCTAATTTGTTTTTGCTTTGCATATTCATTTAAAGGCATCCTTAAAGAAGCCAGGTAAGATAAAATAATGGATGATTAGTGGCGAAAACATTGTATATGCCCTACGGTTCTTCACGATCTCAAGAAACATGGAACCTGCAAGGTGCTCCTCTTGATACATTTTTATATCCTTAAAAAGCAACATTTATATATGTGTTGAGCATAGTTAAATGAAGGCATATGGTATTGTCCCATGCTTTATCCACCTTATCACTGGATATGCTCAGAGGTCTTTCAGGAATTCCCTGCGATGCTGTGCTGATTCAAAAACCATCCTGGATGGGATAGCGGAGTCTTGAAATCATAAAGTTCTCAATCACAAAAACTTCTCAGTGGAGAAATAATTTTCTTCTTGTAAGATCACAGCATACTTGCTCATAGGAAGTATTTTCCCACATTTTCAAAAACTGATGTGGTCATAAAAATTTAAAAAGTTTCCAGGTTTTTAATAATAAATATGTAAGAGAACTATTAAAATTTTAGACAATAATTTTCATCAAAAATGGTTGTGAGAAATTAAGGATTCCATTTAATCTGAATTCATTATTGCAAAGTGAATGTAATCTACTTACTACGGCCCAACATGAACATGATGATAGCATGCAGCAGTTCACAGGCCGTGAAACGAGTATAGCGATCACTTGATGTCAGTGCCAATTCCACCACTCGAGGAACCAACTTTTCTGCAAATATAGAGAGTCCATTCACAGATCAAAATATTTCATAAAAGAAAGTGACACTTCAGTTAGGCTGAAGAGGCCTTTGCCATAGCCGTTTATCATACAGTGTTGTACACAGTTTAGTAGTGTCTATTACTATTATACCATAGTGTAAAACTGTTACCAGTTTCAGCATACTTTAAAAATTGATAGAATTAAAATCTGCAAACTTTGAATCCCAAAAAGTACAGTATTTGTTGATTCAAATTTCTTAGTTATTTTGGTACCTCCAGTTAGAAGTACTAATACCACATTTCCTTGATTTTAAGACACCATCAATTGAAGATGCACCCTTGATTTAGTAATAGGTTTTCAGGAAAAAAGAATGTCTTATAATCAAAAGAAAACATGATATATATTTTGCACACAAATTCAAATTGACCCTTCATTTCTTAACTATAAAATTGGGGGGGGGGGATGCCTTTCAATCTTGTACTTTGTTTAGCCAATGTCTCATCTTTCTCTATAATGAGAAGCTGAAGGTTCAGAGAAGATTTAAGCACAGGCAATTATGTATTTATCCTTCAAGAAAGTTTTGTTTTTAAAAGATGTATGCCTTTTGAAAAGATGTGCTTCCCTTCTCAACAGGTTTTCCATGTATAATGAAAGCAGTGGTGACTGTACCTATGCCCATATGATAAGACTTTAACCATTACTTAAAAAGATGCACAAACCTAATTTAATGTCTAGCTTCATATCCTTGAAAGGCAAAGGAAATTCAAGCGGCTGCTCCAAACATTTAGCCCATGGGACACTGTCTTCTTCCTTCTGAGGCTCCTTCAAAAGTGCCAAGCATGTGGTACTGTCTAACTGACCAAGGAAACTGATTATATCATGCTGAAGCTGAGAAAGCTCTGAATCTGTACGTTCAGCATTTTTCCTGACTACTTTCCTGTTTTTACTGACGTTGGCTCGATTTCTTCTTCCAAGAGCCAGTAATTCCATTTCAATAATCATGTCTTCATCACTGCCCATACCTGTCAAATAAATGAACATCCTGAGATGAAAAGTGACTAATTCAGCAACAATAAAGTGCCACTTTAAAAATAATAACACATTACAAATAAAACAATGTAAAATCACCATATTAAAAATCAATAATGTTTATTAACATGATGAAGCACATCTCAGCCAAGTTTGTTCACAACTGCTGATAGGAGCAGAAAGAAACTGCTTTTCTGAGGTTTCTATTATGCCTGAATGTGCAGAAACCAAGGAAAGCATTCCCTGTGAGTGTGGCAAAGTCTGCATTGGGGAGACTGGCCATTCTATCAAGACTTGGGTCAACGAGCACCAGTGCCACATCCGGCTCGAGCAACCTGATAAATCTGCCTTGGCTGAACACAGCATCAACCTGGGCCACCGCATCCAACTCCAGGACACCTCTATCCTGTCCACAAAATCGAGATACATGGACTGGATAATCAGGGAACTTAAATATACCGTGAAAGACAAAGACCAGATGATGTGGAAACAACTGAACATAAGTCAATGGAACAGCTGTTAGCAATGTCAAAAACTGAGTCTGAGAGGTGCTTTGGGAACTGCCAGGAATGATCAAACAAGACATAGGAACCTACTTTGAACAGTATTAACCTCAAATCCCTACAAGTATGGTACCTTAGTTTTCACATATTCAGTCTCAGTACTTTGTGATCAGATCTGCAACTGCATCACCAGGATTTTCTTTTCTCATTAGCTCACAAAAAGACTTACAAGTGACCAGAGGAACAAATTAGATGTTCACTTTTTTAAAAAATAATATTGTTTTGAAAGTATGATAACATAACAGCTCTGAAGAATTAATAATCAGATACAACCAATAAGTTGAAATTTACTGACTGGCAGAATTTAGCTATAAAGAGGTGGTACAAAGAAGAACATTAAACTATGTCAAAAAATGTTCTAACCTCCAGTCTATTTTATTAAATTACCTTTGCTCCGTAAGAATGGATCAAGATGGGGCAAAACCTGCACAAGAAGTGGCTTCATCAAATGTGATGGTAATGTACTGTACCACTTATCCAAAGCAGAAATACCAAGGCGAGCTAGAGGTAACATACTTCGACCCACTCGGAATATTGCCTATGAATGAAGAAGCATATTTCATCACATGTCTTACAAACTGTTCTACAAAAAAGAGAAGAAACTCTACCAAAATGGAATAATCCCTTATTTCCATTGTTCCAATGCCAAGGCAAAGGACATTCAAATAATCAACAATTTCTTTCATCTTAAGTCATCAGGACTGAACTCAATGCAATAACAGCAACACTGTCACAGATCAGTAACATATAATTTTATATAAAATAACAACAAAACTACAAATTTAATACCTCAAAAGCTGGCGCTGCATGTGGTAGCAGAGGCACAATCAAAACTGTTGGAGCAGCTATCACAGTCTGAAGACAAGCCACTTGCAAATCATTCTTGTACTGCTGTAGTCGAATCAACAGTTCCTGAAGGAACCTGCACAAAAGTGTGTAACATGCTCTTTGTTCATTGGTCTGGCTCTGCATATCTTTACAGTCCTATGAACACATCACAAAGCAGTTAATCACAGGTTACAATTAACCAATAACCCTTTAATAGATACCAAGGGAACAAAATTATTAATACTGAAGCTTGCCATTAGAAAATTATTCAAAACCAGTTCATATCAAAACAATCTATTTCCATAAGACCCATTTTAATAGCACCCTTCCACCTCTTCCTCCATCTTCCATGTGGTCACTTACAAAAGGATTCTCCACCAACAATCCATATACATTTCTTTGCTTCCCCATCAAATCTTACATATATTCACATTCATTACACAAAATATTTATTGTAGTTCTATTATTTAATTTAATTTTCTTACAAATAAGCCACAACCTTAACAAACAGAACACAATGAATAATAATAATAATAATATGTCTGGACCTGAAATAATTAAATTACTATTTTATGAAAATATTATGTTCAGAATTATTTGTTAAAATTTAACAATAAACAGCTGGCTTATTAAATGACAAGCTAATACAATACTTACATCAAAATAATGAAGCCTGTCACAAAGCTGCAGAGCCATAGTCAGCAACTTATAAAAGCCACTGACTAAAGGTTTATGAGAAGATTCAGAAATAACTTGGTAACAGAAAGGCTGAATCCATTTCTCAAACTGCACACAATCAGCACTTATCAACACATCTCTCATCAGATCCACCAAGTTGATAAAGACTTGAAAATCTTTGCAATTGTTAGCTTGAAGTCCAGACTCTGGATCAAGGACTGGAACGTCTTCTTCACCAGACCTGTCTGATGTCTGAAATAGGATTGAAATGCACCACATACAGTATTATTGGCATAAATCAACACTGTAAGCAAATATGATCCATACTGAGCATGTTATTTTTCAAGAGTCAAAATAATCACTTTTATCTGACCATCACATGCGCATTTCTCTGAAATTTTTGTTACAAAAATTAGGATTCATATAACATCCTAAGATTTTGGTACCCTGAATCTTCATTTAAGTTATTAGTTTTCAGAACTGACCATATATCGCAGTGTAAACCACAGCACACAATCCGTACAACAAAAATGTCTTGCAAGTTATTTTTCGTTGCAGGTTTCAAGTAAATAACAAGAGTGACGCAATACTATCAGCAACATTCAGCACCAAGAAAGAAATCAAAGACGAAACACTAGAAGATCAAAGATAAATTAAAGACCGTAAGTTTATGCCTCTCAATTGTAATTAAACTTACACTTAAAGCTTCTATATTTATTTTTTTCCTGATGCTTAGGTCCAACTTCTTCAGCAATGCAAGGACAGTCCTAATAAGCTCATCATACACTTTGATAACTATCAACTGTGTCTGTGCCAGTGAAGTACCTGTTCCAGACACAAAAATAAAGTGCATTTCATGGCAGAGCAAAAACATTTTATACTAGAAAACTGCGTTATTATACTTCCTGTTAACATTAATAACTTATTCTAAGCAACCAAAAATTAATTTTCTTTTTCACTTCACGGATTAGGCTAAAGCCTGTTCCGCGGACAGTTGATCAAGTAAACTTGTCATATGTTAGCCTCTTTTAAGGCTTTAGAGTAGTAGGTGGCAAGCCTGCTGCCTCTGCACAATTTCAGTTCAATCCTAATTCGACTGCCAGAATGAATTTTCAAAATTAATAATTCTTCATTATACTTTTTTATTTATATACCAATATGTACATATTCCTTGATGGCTAAATGTTTCTAACCAACAATTCCAAACTTTGCTATACCAGATATAATTCCACAGAAATTATATTATTCAGAAGGTGCTTTATAACCCACATACAATATTTCTCATATGTTGGTTTCTTGATTCAGTGAGTAATTCCATTAATTTTAAGAGCTTTCAGATGGAATCGATGTCTGAATTTTAAGTACACATAAAAACGATTACAAAACTGGTACCAAAACAAATGTAAAATTCTGAAAAAGTGATATCAATTTAAATTCTGGACCAATTCTGTGGACATTATCCTCTATTTTGTACTTCCTAACATTATCACATGACAAAAATTGAAGAAAATGAAAAGTTTCTTTTTATCAGACTTTTCAAAAAATATAACAATCTGTAACATTCATTTTGCTTAGAAAACATGTTTCAACTTACTTTTTCCTTGAAATTTTTGAACACTCAGTAATGCCATCCATAGTGGTATATAGTCTCTGTATGTAATGGGATTTCTCTGGAATTGGCCCTTTTGAAGTTCCACATCAATAGTAATTTGGTGTTTACACGAACGGATCACTCCTTGATATACTATAAAAAATCAATTTAATTAATGCATAAAATTAAAATATGGTGTTTATATGAATAAATATGGTTTGACCTGTACAGGTGTCTCCACAAACATTAAATTAATAACACATCCATGCACAAAGTGACTATCAAGTTTACAGATTCAAGTAAGTGTTCTGTTCAAAACAGACACCTACACAGCTGTTAACAAAAGTATGGTGTCGCAACTCTGGAAGTTCATGCTGTGTTCAACATGTGGTTTCAAACATATATATATATATGTGTGTGTGTGTGTGTGTGTGTGTGTGTATATATATATATATATATATATACACACACACACACATATATATATATATATATACATGATAGAATCAGTTCATTAGCTTGACTCTGCCATTAAAGTAGTTCCTTTCAACTGTCATGCATTTCTGTAAGTGGCCATATCACTATTGGAACACTCCTTCAGGCTGCTTCCTGTGACCTCCTTAATTGCTACCATCATGGCTTCTTCCAACATTTCTGCCAAGTGAAGCCTGTGTCCCTACATGAGGACTTGTAATTTTTGGGGCTTGGCAGTTATCCGTAGGACCTAGATCTGAGGAAAGTGATGCTGTGCAGGCACAGAAGTACCATTCGTCACCAGATACTCCTGTACCAAAAGAGACCAATGAGCTGGCACAGTGTAGCAATTAATTTCCAAATCCCCAAAGATGGGAGCATTTATGGTGGAATAATTCTCATAGACAGCACAGCATGCCTCTGTATATAGTCTTGTTGATGTAATATGAATTTCCAGAATAAAATTGTGGTGAACAATGCTCTGGCCATCCAGAAACACCTCCAGTAGTGTCTTTCTGAGTGGTCTGCTTACAACGCCTGCTTTCTGGATAATTAGGACAGCATCCACTATGTGGCTTGATATTTGTAAAGTACAAAATTTACCTTTCCTGCCTCCTGAAATGGAAGTGAGAATAATAAGTATCTACTTACCCATATTTGAAAGGAAGTCATCGAGATAAGTGCCACCACATTCTGCAAGATTGCACAGCGTAACAATAATGGCACGAATGGCAAGCCAGTGAAAAGGTTTGGGCAACTTGGGGAAGTTCTCAATGAGCAGCACAGTGAGGTACTGCAAAGCTACCAACCGTTCATTTGTCACATTCATCAGCTGCATTATTATACTCGACAAAGATTCAATGTAATGTGGGAGATTCTGGAGATCCATATTACTTACATCCTCTTCCCTGGAATAAGACATAACACTCAGAAACAAGCAGTCAGTAAGTCAAGAAATTTCCACATGTAGACACAATTTAAATAATAATTACAGTACCTGCAGTCAAGAAAAAATGACAAAGATATTGGATACAAAGATTTTTAAAATAAATTATTTTGGGAAATGACTCCATTACTATAGACTTCTGTTTTACAGATATATCCTCTGTGTATTGATTCTAATATACTACACACTTCAATGTAAAACTGTCTCTTTTCCCAAAACACAGCAGAAGTTCCTTATTTAGGGCCACACATGTTAAATAAACACAGCTTTTACAAGACACAGAGCACTTACTTGAAGTATATTTGTTCTGCACGTTGCATTACCACAGTGAACATTTGTACTACATCCTGTGAGTCCATAAAAATATGACAAGGAGCAGCAAATAGGCCAAAAGCTTTTATGGCAAGCTTTATGTCATAGGATGATGTACCCCTGTTTAACATCTCCTTGAAGGAAGTAATGAAGTACTGAAATTAAAGAAAAGGATATTAAGGGAATGCAAAAATCTGTGATATGAGGTTCTCATGGTATCACAACTAATAACTACAGTGTCATGCAAATGAACATACATAAATTATATTTAAAAGTGCATCCACTTAAAATTAATCTCCCCTAATCAGATTGGCCTTCAATATTAACATAACATGATTTTGTGTGTGCTTAGTAATATTACATCACTCTGTATACCAGGGGACATGATCATATAGATAAACTGCTATGAGTGTGAGCATGGCCTTCAGCTTCATGAACAGAGCTGTAGTGTCTAACTAATGAGCACAATGCATTTTCAGCTTCTATGTACAAAGGAGGGGTCCACAGTGGCCGCGCGGTCTGAGGCGTGGGCCTTGTGCCACTCGGTCACTAGGACCGTGGGTTCGAATCCCACTCAAGCCATGGATGTTTGTCTGCATTTTTCTGTGTTGTGCTGTCCTGTGTACAGGTAGATGCCTTGTGACGGGTCGATCCCTCATCCGTGTGATCCTACCGAATGTCCATAGATCAAGCCAACGAAAAGTTGGGACCCGCAGTGCTCAGGCACTTGAAGAACGGGTCATTCCCAGTATCGCAGTATGTACAAAGGATTGTCTTACAGTGATACACCTATACCAAGATCTGGTGTACAACATTGGTATACTTTTTTCAGCAGTCTCAAAGATTGTGTCAGAGAAGTATCTGACTAAAAATTAAATTAATTTGAAAAGTCGGATATTTTTTAGCTACTACAACAAAGTTCAAAACATGAGTCTCTGAATTTCATTATGAAGAGATTCTACAAAGGTACTAACCAAAAATACACTTCGCCCTGTTTCTGATTTGTTGTCCTTAAGAATTAAGGCTATTTGATTGTAGAACATATCAAGAGCTCCAACACCAGCTTTGTGATCTTCTCCAGCTGACTGCACCCATGTCTGAAGAAATTCATGCCAAAATTTGTACTTATCATATAAAAATTTGGCCAGCTGACATCCATGTGCTTGAATCAATCCCAAGGCAGCTGTAACATATATAAATCACACAAGACTTTCTTTCACATGTTTTGATAAAACCTGGATTTTGTAAAAAAAAAACAGCGAATTACAGAAAAGGAGGTGGTGCTTACACTACACTAAGCATGCGACAGTTCAACAAGAACAAATACACACAAACAAATTCCAAACCCTGTATTACTCCTTGTACCAGTATTATTATACATTTACATACCCCTTGGTGCAACTCTCATTTCCCCATGTTTCTGAGCCACTGCAGTCATGCAATCATAGATCTTCTTACCCTCCTTTTCCTCAGGATTTAATGGGAATACATACAAGAATTCTGTTAGCCCACTTAAACATCCTGCAATTATTTGATATTTGACAGCACTTGCAAGACGTGTCTGTAATTACAAAAAGAAATGTATGAAACTAAAAATATGCACTCTATCAGAGCTACTTGGAAATAAGTGTGTGGGTATGTATTAATATAAATGTATACTTCAAAAGATACCATGTATAAACCTCATCACATCCTCTCTCTCTCCCTCCTTTTTTTTTTGAGATAGAGAGAGAACAGGAAATCCAGGGCACTGTACAGTAACTTATGATACATTTAATCAAAACTATTAGAAACACATTAAAAAATCATATTGTGTCCATCTTCATGTGAAAAGTTGTAAATTTTTAAACTATGAAGTTCATAATCATAATATATGTGTACAGGTCAAAAAAGTAAATAAATACAAACACTAGAATGATCAGTTCATACATACACACATACATGGCACTCAAAGAAGAAAAAAAAATATATATATAACACACATTAAATTGTATTTTTCATTATTGTAATAGATTCTGTAAACTTCATGTGGTAAAACAAGCTAGAAAATGCATGCACAACATAACAATTCTGGTATGTTTGACAGAATATAATCTTTGCAAACGGTGCCTGTGGTATCAGTGCTGTATTGTGTGGCCACAGATCCCCAAGATAATTATGTTAACCAAGGCCCCTTAATGGTACCTGCACCTTGTCATGGTAGTGGGGCTTGAGT
This sequence comes from Zootermopsis nevadensis, assembly GCF_000696155.1. The sequence continues at coordinate 953,216 of NW_019059605.1, read as the reverse complement.
ACCTCAGTGGCGGTAGCGTAGCTACTGGTAGGGCCTCCCTAGGAGGAGAGGTCAGACTAAGACAGGTACCCTGTACAAATATAAATAAAACGTCCTCTTCTAAACACATTTCCACTTTATGTTGGTTGTCTGAAATCAAACATGTAATGTAAACTTACCTGCATTTCCAGTTGACTCAGATATATTCTGAGCAGAAGACTTGTTTCCTCTCGTTTTAAGCATTCTGGATATCTACGTACAATTACACCCAGTATATGAAGATGTTTCTGTATGACTGAAAGAATTAATTTCAGAATATTGTAATTGCTTGTATAAATTTTATTTTACCTGTTAGGTGGAGTTACTTCTTAGCACTTAATAATCCAGAGTAGTCAGGAAACACTATGATTGGAAAAAGCATGTAAAAAGTTTTGGAAAGCAAACACAACATATTAGAATTTCACATTTTCATCACCCGTGACTTCACACTTCCACAGTGTTCCCACTCATTCATATATGTATACTTCAACGATCTGCAATTTGTAGTCTTGCGTCTTGTCAACAGGCTGTGACCAACAATTATTATTTCTTTGTACTCTTTTTCAGAATATGTAGATATGCCTGTGTCTGATATAACATTGTTTGAAATTCTGCCTGCATCATGCATCGTTTTATCAACTGGAGGAATACCACTTCTGCAAATTTAATACTTTGTAAGTTTTTCTTAATATACATCATTCACTCCCAGGTAAGTCACCAGTGTAATATTTTGTTGTTTCCTACAGGAACTACCACAAACAACATTCTATCATAAAATTTTGTGTTCAACTTGCTACCATGCAAAAATTGTATAGTTGGCCTAATTATATGCTAAAGTCAAAAAATTCCAAGACTTGACCCTAACACAGCCACACTCAAAGTACTCTCCTTGACCTAAAGTGCCCAGAATGACAAGCTGTGAAAATTAACTGTGTCTAGGTCATGCCTGGTTGGGTTTTTTTAAAAAAAAAGTGTTAACCACTTGTTTCTAGAGACATTTACCAAACTAATAGTTTGTTTCAGTGTCATTAAGTAACTACCTTTAGCTGGCATTACATTGCTTTTGTTATTCTTGAATGGGTCAATCAGCTTGTCGAAGAGTTCATTTACATTTAGATCATCACTCCATGGTCCATTTTCCAGGATAGATTGCAACACATCAAATGCTTTATCTTTTTCTTCTGCTTTTTTATCCAGTAATATGCAAGTCTTGCATAAATCCTATCATAATAAAGCACACGAAAGGACTATTAGCTTAACAAGCATCTAATCATACATGGTTTTATAATTAGATAGCACTCCTGCCTAACAATACTGAAGAAGTCCCTGGGCTAGGAGACAGCTACTCTGACTGAAAGTTTTGTGGTTTCTCTCAATCCTATTACAGAAATACCACAATAGTATTTTAAAACAGGCTATGAATGTTTCTTCCCACTTCATTCACAGTCATCCTGACACTTCTTATTCAGAGCTGCGACTCGTAATAATTTACGAGATTATGAATACAGGCATGAATTGATAATTTATAAGTACACATTATCAGAACTAGAACACAGTATAAAATAATCAGAAGAAACAAAAACAAATATTATCAAAAGTCACATTATCAGTGTAAGAAGATAGGTATGTGTTTAAGGAAAACTATAAAAGCAGGCAAGTAATCAAAACACAAATTAATATGAAGGAAACGCTCCTTATGCATACAGATGACAGTGAAGAGATTGTAACTTGGGCAAACTGTAATTATTATTTGTAATATAACTTTTATTCAGTGAAGTTTATGAACTGAACTGTGTGACATATGTCAAAAATATGTATGAAGACAAATGGTGAGTCACAACCTCTCACACATCCTTAACAATTTGGTTAATCAAGTCATTATTTTGATAAAGTAACAGCATACACAATGAAGTGTAACTGTTGTACCTTAATTCGGAGAACATGGCATGACATTCTTTCTTTGAAGAAATCAATTAACTCTTTGAGCAATAGAAATGATTCCTTGATGGAAACAACGAAGGAATCTTGTTTCATTGCTCTCTGAATAAATGGTAGAATTCCTGTCTTCTTGTCAAACAAAGTTGCAAATGCTCCATCTGAAAAAGAATTACACTGATGAGTTTAAGCAAATTTTTGTAATTTTCTTAAGAGCTCACTACTAAAGAACAGTTAAAAGAATACACAACCAACAGACCACAAAATCAGAAGCATTTTTTAAAATAACAATGATAAATGCAACCTTTTAAAATTATAGTTTCCCTATAGTTATGGTGTGTCCACAGTGGCTGCGCGGTCTGAGACGTGGGCCTTGTGCCGCTTGGTCACTGGGACCGTGGGTTCGAATCCCACTCAAACTATGGATGTTTGTCTGCGTTTTTCCGTGTTGTGCTGTCCTGTGTACAGGTAGAGGCCTTGTGATGGGCCAATCCCTCGTCCAAGGAGTCCTACCGAATATCCATAGATCAAGCCAACAAAAAGTTGGGACCCGCAGTGCTCAGGCACTTGAAGAACTGGTCTTTCCTAATGTCCCAGTATAGTTATGGCAGATGAAGAAACAAAACATTGAAATGTGAAAATATGATCAGGTAATGTAAAACTAATTCATTGCGCTATGACATGATGATGTTTAGTGGAGTGGAGGCACAGGTCTGCATATTCTTAACATCAGCACATAACAGAGGTAAATTGTCAGTGTTACTCTCAGGTTGCCCTACCGCAGAGAAAGATCTCTTGTTACTCATTCAGCAGGGACCTGGGAGAGACCCGGAGCTGGTCTGGATGTAGTGGCAAAGGGAAAAATTCTTTCCCTTTAGTCATGCTGTTAATCAGCAATGAACAAACTATGACAATGATCATACTGTGTTGATGTCAACTGGTTAGCATGCCTGCTTCAGATTTGAGAGGTCCTGGATTCAAATATTGGCCGCCCTTTCTGTGGTTTTTCATTGGTTTTCCTCAGCTTCTACATGCAAATTGTAGGATAGTACTTTAAATTATGCGTCATTAAAAAAAGTTGTGCGTGCATACGCGTTATAGCTGTATGAGCTTTTACAATTGGTTTTACCCCTTGCACGATGGGCCCGTCGCAGGACCTCTACCTACAGAGGGTGGCAATAAGACACAAAGACAAGATGCCTCGGGTGTGATTTGAACCCACGATCCGTGTTCGGGCGATCAAGTACTACGCCTTAAACCGCGCGACCACTGTGACTGCATAAATCAGAAACAAAATTAAATAGGTCATATCTGAACACAACTCTGCTACTGATTTTCCTGGCATTTAACTATGGTAAGTTTCACACAAATTCAATCCGTTCACACTCACCCAAATCCGTCCTCGTTCGCTCAACTTCAAAATATCCTCTAATATTAGTGACATTTCTTTTAGCCTCGCTGTCTTTAATCAGATAACTTCCAGAAATGCAGCCGTTTAGAGCTTCTACAAAATTAATCAATTCACTTCCCATCATGGAGCACCACTTCCAAATTGTTCACTCACACATCGTTACCGGTATTTGCGCCATTCCGTTATTGGAATCCTACCCATTAGACTATACGTCAAACAGGGGGGGGGGGGGGGGGGGGGGGCCGACAATAACACGTTCGGTAATTTTCAATGGGCTTTGCAGTTCTTGATTCTAGTGGATGCAGACCAGAGAAATTATTCTTTGGCCCCGACATCTACAAGCTTCTCTTCGCTGCTGGACCATTTCAGTTACTGACATGGTTAACGAGGCGTAGCGCGCGAACGACTATGCCCCTGCAAGTGCACCGAAATTGAGAAGTCCCTTGGAGGTTCCTTAGGACATCAAGGGACTTCAGGTTACCAAGGATCCAAACCCGAACAGGGTTTTGAGACATCTACCTAAGCCGCGACAACCTTTCTCACGAAAGTGTGAAACTCAATCCTCCGCAGGCAGTACCTTCCGCCAGAATGGAAACACGCTCGCATGGTATCCATTAAATCTGGGGAAGGACCACATGCTGCTTCTTCCCACAGACCCATCAGTCTTCTTTGTTAAGGCCGCGAGACGCGGTATCTTGGGGTGACCCTTGACACCTTTCTTACCCGTTCGGCGCACGTCTGCCAGGTGGGAGTGAAGACAGATCAACGATTAGGCGTGCTTGGCCTTCTACTTAACAGGAGAGGCGGCCTGTCCGTAAGAAACGGTGTGGCTGCACTTCAAGCAGCTCAACCGACCTATAATGGACTACGTATGCCCGATCTGGAGGTCAGCTGCCTACAGCCATGTGCGAAAGCTGAGAGTGTTATAATCCAAGTGTCTTCGCAATGCGACTAGCGCGCCTCGGTACGTTATTAACAGGCAAATTGACAAGGATTTTGGGATTACATTCTTCGCCGACAACGTCAGAGCTCTCAAGCTTCGACTCAAAGTTAGCTGATATGCGGGGAACCCCTAATTCGGCTACTTGGACGGCAATTGTGCCGACCAAGGGCTGACTGAAGTCGCCCCATGGGCAATAAAAGGGGGGCTGATATTCAGCAGGCCACCCGATTCTGTCCCTGAAAAGACGGTCATGTCGGCGCATCGAGTGGTCTAACTGCTCTGCTACGGTTACCCTGTCTGAGGTTTTCCGTGCTCTTCCTCAGTTGTAAGTCAAATGCCAGGATATAAGTCAAAAGGGGCACATTCTTCAGCTGAAGTGAGGGGAACATATAAACTCGACATCTATCCGCATTGGACAAGAATTACTTGAAAAAGAGTTTGAAGTACACGCTATGCAAAAAGAGATGTCGCCAGTCGCCAAGAACTTCACTGTGCGACGTATGTCAACATAGTATAGTTAGTATTGTAGTTATGAAGTTGTCTTCAGATCATTCGTGATGTCGTAGTGTATGTGTATGAGTGTGAGCGATATTTAATATGGATGAGATAGGTGACAAGTTTTGTTATGTTTATAGCTCTTCTCTGGAGACAAGAATACAGATTAAAATGTAAGGGCACTTAACCATTGCTTTAATTTAAATATGTTTTGTAACCGATGTTTCTTCGTTTTCGAGGTGCATATAATTTCGTTCTGGCCTGACGCTCTGTTTTGAAATGCTACATAATTTCGTAAGATTTCAGGTTTTCACGGCGTCGAGAATGAAGATCTGGAATGTTCTCCGTGTAATCTGGTAGAAATTTATTAACGTTTCGTAGGTACCATCGCCCTGATGATGGAGGCAGCAGGCATCTCTGAAGCATGAAGTTGAATATTTTGCTTCCAATATCACACTTTTTTCTTTACATCAGTAGTATTTCTTATGGGGTGAGATTAGTACATTAAAAGTAAATTATTTTGATGAATGGTACTCTTTCATATCGTACTTTATTTGGTAGAGGAAAGCAATAAGATGCGACTTGATTGATGGGGGCAAATTGTGATGCAGTTCACATTTAGTAATTGTAAAGTTAGGAAATTACTTAAGCAATAAAGCACACAAATTATATTTTTTTATACAGAAATTGAATGTTAGAAAGCAATTATGTAGAAATTCAAGTTAGAATCCTGAAGAATTTTGAAGAAAATGAAGGTAATGAAAGCAACATTAATAATGAACAGGAAATTATCTGTGAAGGTGAAACAAGAATTTGAGCACTGTTACTCATCTGGGGTAAAATAACAAGGGAAAATGCACTTATTTTTGAACAAAATTAAAAAATAAAGTAATAAATATTTAAGGTATATCTAAGACATTGTGATGAATTACATATGGCTTGCTTCTGCAGTGGTTTTGTCATCTGCTCAGTTAGCAGATGGATGTCTGTTATGCTAATAGCTTTTAAACAGTGTATATATTTTGTTTATTTACACACAATATTATATTTTCTGAAGAAGTATAAGTTTGACAAGATGTATTCACACTCATTTTACTTCCACAGAGGAACGCTAGAAGGAAAGCAGCAGAAACCAGATTATGGCAAGCTTCTTTCTAATCCCATGCTCAAATTTTCTGGGCTATACCAGGATGAGTTTGCAGATTTGATGGTGGTCTGTCAAGTGTTCTCTGATGGCCGGCCTCTGGCCCTTCCAGTTTCCACTTCTTATAAGGCTTTCACTACAAGATGGAAGTAAGTGCAAGATTTCTTTGCAGTTATTAATGTAACATCTGTCATTGATGTAGAGAATTTTGAATGTTTAAGGATGCTTGGTGGGTATAACATGTTTTAGATTTCTAGACAGGTGGAATACTGTTCTTAGTCATATCTCTGTTAGGAGAGGTAAGCTGGCCATGTGAAGTTAAAAAATGTGCAGTGATTTTCTGTAGTACAGTTTGTGGTTTCCGTTTTGTTCACTACTTGGAAACAAGTTGTATGTTAGGTTTTAGATTTAATATTGGTTATTTATAATGCTGTTATGACGGACGCCCCAAACACTGTAATTCTTTCAGGCAGAACGTAGGTATGTCGGTTGATATCTCTTGGCATGTGTAACTTAACAGGCCAAGTATGAGAAAACCAGAAGTGTTTACAGAATTGGTAGTTGCGTTCTGTAATAATTGGAATGTGTGTGATAACTATGTAATGAAATAGTAAAAGACAAAGTGTGTTTGGTGTTAGAAGGTTCCCTTTGATTATGTTTAGACCAGGCTCTGTGTTGGGTGTAGCTCTGTTTAAATGGTAAAGATTACAGACGTGGTAGGAACTGCTATCAGATTACTTATAGCATGGAAGATGGAAAGTTAGTAATCTTTTACCATTTTCATCTGGTGCTGTATCCAGACATTGTTCTTTGCAACCTGATATCTGGCAGTAGCCTATCAGCTTCACATTGAGGGATGTACCACAAAGTGTCTGCACCCTGTGTCACTTCACAGGAACTACTGTGAGATTAAATTTAGTTATCCTTACAAGGTTTACTGAACCAATGTTTTGTGTCTCTAAATGCAGTTGGAATGAATGGGTGACACTGCCTGTGATGTTCAGTGACCTACCCCGCAATGCTCAGTTGGCACTGACTATTTGTGATGCAGTAGGTCCTTCTAAAGTCCAACCTGTTGGAGGAACCACTATTTCCTTATTTGGCAAGCATGGTGTGTTTAGACAGGTATTGTATTGCTTCACATCATGTAAATAATACGTGGGAGGTTGTCTGGAAAGATTCTTACAGGGTATACTATTGATTCAGGAAGATATGCCTACAAAATTTTAGTGAACATTATGCATTGCTACCTTAACACAAGTAAATTAAACATTGAGTGACATCAGAGTTGTACACTAAGGAAGAAGAATTAGCGTGGAAAAGACCATGGTTTTGGAGAACCCAAATATTTGCATACTAAACTAAGGCCAAGAAATATCAAAAGAAGTTGACACTTTTAGTTATCCGGGAAGTGAAAAAGTAAAAGTGGCTACATTCAGAATTTAATTAATGAATTAATTTGGAATACCCCATAACTCTTGTGTGGCATAAAGATATACCAGAAATATGTCATAGAATATGTTTTAAGGTATGTTTTGTATAACTTATAACTTATGTAGATGAAATATACACTTTTGCTAAGAAAGAGAAGGGGTAAAAATCATAACTGATATGAAGCGTAGTAAAAGAAATTAAGAGGCAGAGTTAAAAGTGAGGAGGTATGGAGTGTGTTGAAACAATTGAAAAAATTGAAGTGTTTCTGTTCTGGGAACAAGGCAAAATGGATTTCAGTGGGAAAATTTGCAGTAGTTGATCCATGAAACAGGGACATAATTTAAATAAGAGCAACAGTTAAGATTTCACTAGATGAAATTTTATAAAATTTATTAATAGACTCAAACTAAGGAACAATTAAAGGTGAAATTTATTTCCATACTTATTGTGTGTGAAATATTTTCAACATATATAGAAATTATAAAATGAATAATGTAATAGAGTAGAGTGATCTTTAAGTACTTAGAAAATGAGGAGAGAAAAGAATGCTTTGTAAAAGTGTGCTTGGATATAAAATAATAGTTGAATATGGAATACTGTGGGATTCAAACTTGTTTGTTCAAAGAATTCTCATTGTGAACTAAGTATTAGTGTGAACAATGAAAAGAAACAAAAAAGTGTATGTATTTTCTAACTAATCTAAGTGACAGAATTGTAACTATGTCCCAGGGAATGTTGGATCTCCGAGTGTGGCCCAAGCAAGAAGCTGATGGCAGTTTTCCTAGTAGTACTCCTGGCAAAGCAAGGGATCATGGCAGGGAACAAATGCAGAGGCTTGCTAAGGTACATTTTTCACTACAGTGCAGTGTTTTAACATTACAATTTTCAATGCTGTGGTATGGTTTTTATTCTGGCAAGGTTTGTGGTCTGATTACTGTTTCCATCTGGTGGATGTATATTTGAGAATGATATGTAGGTGACAGACTGATACGAGATTGATGACTTGATGTGTGATATGTTCATGTATTTTTTGTCATGTTTCTGTATTGTGACTAAATGAGAGAGAAAAGGTCTACTTCAGTCTGGAGTAAAGCTTTTCTAAGTGTATGTATTTGAACTTGGTTTGATACAGACAAAAATTAAACTTTTATCAAACTCAATACAGTAGTTTTGGAAATGCCCTGCGTGGATTGACAGACAGACAGACAGACAGGCAAACATACATGATATTCTTGTTTGCTCTTTTTATGAATTTGTGCAGTGAGAGCACAGAAGATGTCATATACGGAAAGCTTGTTATTTAAATATGACACATGCTCCTTTGGATTGTAGCAGTAGTTCAGGGTATGTGTTATGTTAATGAAGTATTACAGAGTGAGTAATAAAATTAATAGCAAACACTATACACGGCTGATTCATGATTATAATTGTTATTTTCTCTCATTTGAAGTAGATATGATGTGTAAATAGTTGGCTGTGAAGTGTCTTCTGTCTAGAGTATAAGTATTATACATGGCAAGTGCCAATTTCTTGGTATCTTCATGAAAAATTCACATCGAGGAAGGTGTTTTCAATGTTTTTCCATTTTTCTAACTATAATTTCTGGCATTTATTATATTCTTTATTAATATTATCAAATATGAAGGACCTTGGGAGTTTATTCATGTGAAATAACACTGAGAAATCATCAGTTCAGTCATTTGTTGGTCATAATGTGTTTTTACTTTTCCACTGTTGTGAATCTATGATAACATCATGCGTCAGTCTTTGTACTTTTCTACAAACACTGTTAACAACTGTCATTCTTTCCAGTTATCAAAGAAACATCGTAATGGCCACATAGCCAAAGTGGATTGGTTGGACCGTTTGACATTCCGTGAGATTGAGATGATCAATGAAAAAGAGAAACGAAATTCAGACTACATGTACCTGATGATAGAATTTACATCAATTGAGTTGGAAGGGATACCAGTAAGTTTGTGAGCACTAGAAATTGTGAAAATCAATTTTGTACTAATAGCTGTACTGTCTGCGTCTAAAGACGGTAATGGAGGGACAGAACTGATCAACCTGGACATACAGTGAGTCATGAAAGAAGCCTTCTTAACCTCTTTTATACTTCAGGGAAAAGTTTAGAATTTGTCTTCATGGGATCCATTAAAAATAAGTGAAGATGAATGTGAAGAATACTGGCCACTGTGATTTCAGGTTGTTGGTCTTCTGTGGCAGTGATCTTATCACCACCCTGCCATTAGACATATGCACGCATGTGTGCATGTAATATCTTTCTTTTCTCTGCAGTTATACGAGTAGCATTGAAATCATTTATAGACTTTCACTACTATTAATTTTTATATGTATTGTGCTTGCAGCATTCTATAGTATTCTATGAACAGGATGGTATTGAAGCGTATCAGTTTCGACGTCAAGCTGATCTCGTTAGAGTTCCCGATCATGAAATACTACAGGTAATTATTAGTTGATTGTGTAAGGATCACATTGCTTTCTGTTTATTCTAAATATTTCATTCTCATGTTTTGAGTGAATATTGCCCTTCAAATTTGTTTGCGGTTAGTTGTAATAAACCATATAAAATCAATAACACATTTCTGAAAATACAATGTAAAAGTGTTATGACTGATTTGTGTGAAAAGGAAGAGAATGTCATCCTTATAAGAAAATCTTCCATCTGTAAGTTAGCTGATGGGAGTTAAACTTTTTCCAACATTTCAGTTATGCTCTTGCTGCTAGATAGCAGTGGAATCTTTTTTCTCAATTTTCAGGATTTACATTTTTCTCATGAGACTAATGTATTACCATCATCAGAAAAGTCTGCATCTCTTTCAGTAGTGATGAATAATGCTATGCTTCGATTGCTTGTTGTACTTATTCAGGGATTGTTATTGCATTGTGTAAGAAAATCTTCTTAAATTAATTTTATGTTCCGTATAGTGAATATGGAATAAAGTGAATTAGTTTTATTTCATATATTTTTCCAGATATTAAGTACTGACCAATATTTTATGATTCAGACTGCTGTTAATTGTCCGTGTAGTTTCCACCATGGCATTTTAAAGTATATTATGCAACATTACATGTCAATGCAAATGACAAATTCTGTTAAAACAATAATTCAATCCACTTAATTGTTGAACTGATGTAGTGTGTGATAACACATTGTGGCTGTTTGAGGCTAAACACATCTGTTAATAACAGTTGATGGGGTGTTAACATTCTTTCATGAAAGTCCTGACAGTTTACTTTGTTTTACAAGTGCTGTATTTCCTTGACTGTTAAATTAACTAAAACACATATTTTCAAATAAATTGCAAGTTTTTTTTCTGTGTTGTGGTATGACTGCCAGGAGAATCTTGTTGAGAGTAAACATCACAAACTTGCAAGAAGTCTTCGAAGTGGTGTCTCTGACAAAGATGCTAAGCCTAATGCAAGTGTCCGTGATATCCTCAATACCATTGTGGCATATCCTCCAACGAAACAGCTGGCCACTGAAGAGCAAGATTTAGTTTGGAAGTTTCGTTTTTATCTCAGTAATCAAAAGAAGGTAAGTAAAAAGTTGAACTCAGGACTGTGAAGACCTTAAAGAAGCTATCAGGATTTTTATCATCAGTAGCGCCAGTTAGTCTTTTGGAAGGCAAATACAACCAAATAATTGATCTTAAATCAAGTTCTACAGATATTTACAATTTATTAGTGCAGATAATTGCTATCTGAAGCATATTTGTGGATCAGGGTGATGGTGATATATAATATTAGCAACAATGAAGTGCTAAGAATATCTGTTTTTTTAGCATTGTTTCTCAGTATGATGTATATGTATGTATGTAGTATTGTCTCATTTCAGGCTACTAAATTTCCTTGAATGAAAGAAGCCTTCTTAACCTCTTTTATACTTCAGGGAAAAGTTTAGAATTTGTCTTCATGGGATCCATTAAAAATAAGTGAAGATGAATGTGAAGAATACTGGCCACTGTGATTTCAGGTTGTTGGTCTTCTGTGGCAGTGATCTTATCACCACCCTGCCATTAGACATATGCACGCATGTGTGCATGTAATATCTTTCTTTTCTCTGCAGTTATACGAGTAGCATTGAAATCATTTATAGACTTTCACTACTATTAATTTTTATATGTATTGTGCTTGCAGCATTCTATAGTATTCTATGAACAGGATGGTATTGAAGCGTATCAGTTTCGACGTCAAGCTGATCTCGTTAGAGTTCCCGATCATGAAATACTACAGGTAATTATTAGTTGATTGTGTAAGGATCACATTGCTTTCTGTTTATTCTAAATATTTCATTCTCATGTTTTGAGTGAATATTGCCCTTCAAATTTGTTTGCGGTTAGTTGTAATAAACCATATAAAATCAATAACACATTTCTGAAAATACAATGTAAAAGTGTTATGACTGATTTGTGTGAAAAGGAAGAGAATGTCATCCTTATAAGAAAATCTTCCATCTGTAAGTTAGCTGATGGGAGTTAAACTTTTTCCAACATTTCAGTTATGCTCTTGCTGCTAGATAGCAGTGGAATCTTTTTTCTCAATTTTCAGGATTTACATTTTTCTCATGAGACTAATGTATTACCATCATCAGAAAAGTCTGCATCTCTTTCAGTAGTGATGAATAATGCTATGCTTCGATTGCTTGTTGTACTTATTCAGGGATTGTTATTGCATTGTGTAAGAAAATCTTCTTAAATTAATTTTATGTTCCGTATAGTGAATATGGAATAAAGTGAATTAGTTTTATTTCATATATTTTTCCAGATATTAAGTACTGACCAATATTTTATGATTCAGACTGCTGTTAATTGTCCGTGTAGTTTCCACCATGGCATTTTAAAGTATATTATGCAACATTACATGTCAATGCAAATGACAAATTCTGTTAAAACAATAATTCAATCCACTTAATTGTTGAACTGATGTAGTGTGTGATAACACATTGTGGCTGTTTGAGGCTAAACACATCTGTTAATAACAGTTGATGGGGTGTTAACATTCTTTCATGAAAGTCCTGACAGTTTACTTTGTTTTACAAGTGCTGTATTTCCTTGACTGTTAAATTAACTAAAACACATATTTTCAAATAAATTGCAAGTTTTTTTTCTGTGTTGTGGTATGACTGCCAGGAGAATCTTGTTGAGAGTAAACATCACAAACTTGCAAGAAGTCTTCGAAGTGGTGTCTCTGACAAAGATGCTAAGCCTAATGCAAGTGTCCGTGATATCCTCAATACCATTGTGGCATATCCTCCAACGAAACAGCTGGCCACTGAAGAGCAAGATTTAGTTTGGAAGTTTCGTTTTTATCTCAGTAATCAAAAGAAGGTAAGTAAAAAGTTGAACTCAGGACTGTGAAGACCTTAAAGAAGCTATCAGGATTTTTATCATCAGTAGCGCCAGTTAGTCTTTTGGAAGGCAAATACAACCAAATAATTGATCTTAAATCAAGTTCTACAGATATTTACAATTTATTAGTGCAGATAATTGCTATCTGAAGCATATTTGTGGATCAGGGTGATGGTGATATATAATATTAGCAACAATGAAGTGCTAAGAATATCTGTTTTTTTAGCATTGTTTCTCAGTATGATGTATATGTATGTATGTAGTATTGTCTCATTTCAGGCTACTAAATTTCCTTGATACCTTAGACCAGTGGTATTCAACCTTTTTTGTTTGTGTACCCCCAGATATAATTTCTCTTCAACTTTGTACCGCCAAAGTTGTTGGTGTATAATTCAAGTTATACATAGTATATAATATACATCTAAAATGAATTAAATAAATTACATTACTGATTATTCATTGTTTATCATAAAATAATATATATATTTTTTTAAAATTTCACGTGACCCCTAAGATGTCTTCATATGCGTACCCAAGGTTGAATACCACTGCCTTAGATCATATTTTGCTCATTTCTTTTTGAAGTATATTTTAAATCTCGTTTGCCAAGGATCTTTAATTAAGGAATATAGTTTTCCTTCAGTATACTAAGTTGTGATTGCTGTTCCTTGATACAGGATTTTACAAATGGACTTAGTGGTTCTATGTGTCTCATTTCTAATTAATATATTATTCAACTTAAAATAAATGAGACTCATTTATAATGACTGTCTTTTGACTTCACTTTGTTTGTTCCAGGCTCTAACCAAGTTCCTAAAATGTGTAAACTGGAAACTAAGTGGAGAAGTTCGGCAGGCATTGGATATGCTGCAGCAGTGGACACCAATGGATGTAGAGGATGCCTTAGAACTGCTGAGCTCCAACTTCACGCATCCGGCCGTACGGAGATACGCTGTCACACGACTCAAACAAGCCCCTGATGAGGTAGTATCTGAATTATTAATATCAGGGTGAGATCACGTCATTTACTGTATTAACAGTTTTTAAACATTTTCTTAAATTGATTATTTAATATTCTGCAGTCTGAAATTTATAGAAGATGGAGTTGTCAGATTTTATATTTTGTCTGGAGTTGTTCCTAATACATTTCGTTTTTTGTGGGTTGTCTGATAACAAGTTTCTCCATCTATTTCTTCTCCTAGTTCTAGAGTATGTCTGTGACTGGTAATTTTTTATTCTTTCTGTAACTTCTTTTGTTTTAACTGTTTGGAAGAGAATCGTCTGAGTGTTTAAGGTCATCAGAGACCAGAGTATTTCCTAATATAACTTATGTCTGTGAGTTCATAATAGAAAAATTTGTTCTTTGGACAGTATCTGTGAACAAGCAAGAATTAATTCTAATTTTACTAAATTTTTAATTTCAGAAACATAATTTGATTATATATTAAATTATTTTACTAGTTACATTGTTATGAAACTTTGGATATTGGTTTGCATGTTCTGAAATTTTTCATTTTTACGTATTTGAGATCATAACAGTGAAGAGAATAACTTTTCAGATCTATTATGAAAGCTATGTATTCCTTAAACTTTTATATATACAGATATATTTGAAGTATGAGGGTAAGGGTGAAGATCAGTATTTATTCTGTCTAAATCATGAACTTTACTAATAAATGTAAATATGAAAATTGCACCTTTTTGCTTTTACTTTAAAAAGGGTATATGGTGTGATAGTTTCAGGATGCATTGTTTTAAAATGGTACAACAAGGGGCTAAGTGCCAGAAAATTCTGTTTCATCATATTTACTGTCTCTGACCATGGCTTTGCAGGATCTGCTGTTGTATCTTCTCCAACTTGTTCAAGCTCTCAAATACGAGAATTTTAATGAAATCAAGGAGGGCTACAGTCGACTGTTTCCTGGACGAGATGCATCCGTGTCATCACAAGAAGATAACCAAAGTGAACGAACAACAGTCAGGTAGTTATATGGAGTTTTATAACGCAGTTTATCCAACCCATTGGCTGTTATTGCTTCCTGTCCTAGTCTGCCACAGTGAGAAATTACTTTAATTCAATATTATATACCCTTAGGTTAATGTGACCATAGTGTAATGTATAATTTAAGCTTTCAGGGTTTAGCCACATTTATGTTGATGGTGTTTCAACATTTTGGTGACAATTGCAGATACCATCTTCATGGTGAGTGTGTGGCAAGGGAAAGGCAGATGTTACACAGGTTATGCTGTGGGAATTTGGGCAGAGAGTGACAAGTGTGATTATGTGAACTGCGAAGTGGAGTGCTGTCCAATGGGGAAGATGCAGTGGTTAAGAAAAAGGTGAAACCAGGTTTTGCTCAGTCTCTGTCCATCAGCGTGGTTGACATTCTGTGGGTGGTTAATGGCAAAGGTTCGATAATAAGAAGAGGGATTAGATGAAAAGAGGTGACACTAGGATTTTCTCATTCTGTATTTGTTTTCATGGTTGAAATCCTGCAGGTGTTTTATTTCAGTGGCATCGCTAATGATGTAGGTATGGCAGGTTGGGATGGTGGCTTCTTTTGATGTTGTCTTTGTTCTGTATGTAGTTGTTTGGCTACTACTGTTTGTTCGTTCTCCAGTCTGGTGTCTCCGGTCTTCAAAAGTTCTAGTGGAGATGTGATGTCCCATTTCACCACTTACACAAGATTCCTTACTGTTGTGGTAAGGTCTACATGTGGCTAAACCCCCAAAGCCAGAGTTATAAATTTGTTACAGAGTTACAGAAAGGAAATAGACATGTCATGTGCATGATTTTTTTAAGCATACTTGTTTGAGTTTAGAAACAAAATTCCTTGTGGAAATGTATTTGGGGAGGAATTTTTATAATTTTTTATGTGTTTTGTTACATCCACTGTATATCTTACATTTTTTACAGGGAAACAAGAGATCCTGTTGAAACTACAATGAAGAAATCTTTTAGTTTCACCCCTGTGGATCAAGCTGTAGGAGCCGATGATGCATCTCCTCCAGTTGCCAGATCTAACTCCCTGCTTGAGAGTTTAGTGCAGAATAGTGTTCCTGCAGAGCAGACAGATTCGAAAGTGGAGACTGGTCAAGGAGGCCAGTGGGGACCAGAGAGGGAAGAAACTAGTCAAGATCTTGCTACTTTCCTAATATGGAGGGCCTGTCAGAACTCAACTCTAGCCAACTACTTTTATTGGTATTTATTTTATTTGTGGCACAAGTTCTTTACACCTAAGATGACCCACACATATTTGTATTCTGAAGCCAATGAGTGGTAAGACTTGCTTTGATAGAGGACTCCTAAGATGACCCACACATATTTGTATTGTGAAGCCAATGAGCGGTAAGACTTGCTTTGATAGAGGACATGCAAAATGTCATTGTAGTTTAAGAATTTCCAAATTTGTCTTGGTACTTGTAAATGTAGCCACAGTATAACCTGAAATTGAATTTTATCACCATTTCACATTTCATCCTTTTTCCTGTACAGCTGACACTGTTATGTCAGCATTTTGCAGCTCATTAAAAATTGTATTTTCAAAAGTTAGCAGTTTTAACAACATTTTTGTATTAGTTGAAAATGATTACATATTTTTATAAAATATAATACTGTATGCAATATCGCTGTAGTAGGTTTTAAGCATGTGGTATTATGACCAGAAACAAGGAATGGCTCGGCAAAATTTCTCAGCTCAACACTACAATATTTTTGTTTAGAAGATAAGTTATAACTGTTTTTTGCTTAACTATTAGTTTAACATTAAGTCTGAAGGTGGCAAAATCTTCTGCAGTAATTATCTGTCCTAAACAGATGAACACTTAAGTTACAAAAACAATAACCTTGGTTAAGAACGGATAGGTATGCTTGTGCTAATTCCCGTCAACTTTGAAAGGTCATATGCTATTACTATTTAATTTTAAATTCAGTTAAATTTGGTAATTCGTTGTTTGTTGTGTTAGGTACCTTTTGATAGAATGTGAAGACCAAGAGTTGGCAGTGAAACAAGACAGCAAAGTGCGAGATATGTACCTTACCGTCATGAAGACATTCTCCCAGGTAAACCAAATTATATCATGGAATCAGGTTTCAGTCCAGCACTAAGTGACTGATTGTCCAAAGGTTTGTAATAGTGATTGATTCATTACAACATGAGAGTATAATTTGTAAGGTTTTATAGCATTGAATGAGATGGGAATGTTATTATGAATGTTGAGTAGGTAAGGACTTGAAAGGAGGCATCTATAATTAATAAGCGTCCTCAAATTTTATGCTTTGTAACATCTGTATATAATCTAAGAAAGAAAACAAAAATTTATACTTATTATTTTAAAAACTTTGACATGACTTATAAATGAGATTAATTTATTTTCTTAAAATTTTATAAATTGTTGCAGCTTATATTAGCTTACAGACCATAGACATCCATTTATTAATTTATGAAAATATAAATATGGGCAATAACATTATATTTTAACCATAAATATTTTCATTTATATAAAAGTAATAAAGGGAAAATTTTAAGTTTTTGACATGAGGATTTTGAGATTATTGATGTAGTACAGTATTTGGTAGGCAATGAAATGAAGATATAAAAAACAAATTTAATGTTTTAACTTGTATGAGAAAAAAGAATATATAACAACTGGATTAACCATTTTGAAAGATTAAAGTATGTGAAACAAATGTGAAAGTTTGCACCTGATGGAAAATTAAATGTAGACCTCTGGAGAGACTGATGTAGCAACTGAAAATTTTGAAGCCATTTCAGGTCAAAGGATCATAATGTTGATGAAAAATATCTTGTATGTATGTTCAGTTATAACCATTGAAAAGAAAAGGATGTTATGAAGTGATTGGAATTAAATTGTCTTGCTTAAGATACTTTATCACTGGCCATTTTGCACTGAACTTTCCTGTAATGTTGTGCCTATCAGCTTATTTCTTATCAACAAATGTATTATTCACTTTAATTTTTGACATTGTGGTTTCTTTACAGATATTATTAAAAGGGAATTCAGAGTGGCAGAGACGACGAAACTTTCTGTCTAGGCAGCAGACATTTATAGACAAACTTGTGCGACTTGTGAAAACAGTTGCTCGAGAAAGTGGTAACAGGAAAAAGAAGGTTTGTTCATTGTTTATTATGATAGCCAGAAAATTAAGAAATATTACATTGCATTAAATACAGTTTTCACTAAACCCTTTCGATGGCTGTATTTATTATTAAAATATACATATAAATTCAAGACAAAATGAGTAGTGAAATTTATACTTAAATGTTTCCTCACAGGCTGAAGATTGGATGTAAATTCTGTCATTATTCCATTGTCCCTTTGGAACATATGTTCCTGATCCTGTTCTTGAAAAGATTAAATAATTTAAGGCTAAATGTTATTCCTAGTGAAGAAAATATATTGTTAAATATTGTCTTCCTTGTAGACTGAACAACTACAGGCCCTACTTGCTGATTCAGAAGCTTTCAAGATTAATTTTGCTTCATTTGAACCTCTGCCATTTCCACTTGATCCTGATGTTCATATAACAGGAATAATTCCAGAAAAGTGAGTAAACAAATTAAGGTGTATGGGCAGTGATGTATAGTGTGAGTGGAATTAGTTTTGTATATGACAGTTGTCTAAAATTATAACCCCATTAAAGTAAAGCTGTCCCACTACACACCACGTAGGTGCTCGGAGGGGGGGGGAGTAGGTACAGCTCCTACTCAGTCTTAACCTCAACACTAAATCGGGGTGAGTGGCCAGCATCACACCCAAGCTGTGCTTTTGCGTGGGCCTCAGAGCTGGTCTGGGTGCAGAGGCTAGAGGAAAAAATCCTCTTCCGCTGTCAGGGATCAAACCCTGGTTGTCCAGTCCGTAGTCAGTCACTGTTAGAACATTATAACCGAGTGTTAAAGTTTAACACCTGTACCTCAAGAACCTTTCATAGGATGCTACCCTGAAATAGTCCAATCTAGATCACATCTCATGACAAGATTCTGCCATTATCCCTCAAATTATACCTCGCTCTTTCTCAAGTGGTCTCTTTTCATGATGTATTTCAAGCAAAGATTTGTATGTGTTTTGTACTTCTTCTATGTGTGCTACATGACACATAGAACTGTAACTTAGATTTTGATTCTACTACATTAGTTGCCCGTTTCCGTTACTATTCGGTAAGGAGCTTCATAGTCCCGTGCTGTAGCTGTGCGGTCTGAGGCATCATGTTTAGGACCAGTGTATGGGACCTGTGCCAACCCAGCATCGTGAGGAAATTGGGGAGCTTGATCGTTCACCTCTGCTTAGGCATGTGAACTTGAGGCCAGCAGTCAAGCTAGTCGGCTTTGGCTCTGGAGCTGTTACGCAATGGATAAAGGAGCTTCATAATTATATTCCTCACCAAGGGTGAAAAAATGAATGAGGTTTAAGTTTTATAACTTGTGTACCATTGTTATTTACACATGTTCATTGGATTACAGAGCAACACTCTTCAAGTCAGCTCTGATGCCATCAAAACTAACATTCCTCACCACAGAAGGTACAGAATATGTAGCCATTTTCAAGTATGGAGATGATTTGAGACAAGATCAGCTCATTCTTCAGATGATCACTTTAATGGACAAGCTTTTGCAGAAAGAAAAGCTGGATCTCAAACTTACACCTTACAGAGTCCTAGCTACGAGCACACGACATGGTATGTATTTTCTTGTACAAAATTAGAGATCTAGTCTTCTGTAAACATTTTCTATTTGTATTAAACATTGTTAGTAGTGTTATTTGAGAGAGAAGTGCTTTTGTAATGCAGAGAAGGACTCTTATATAGTGAAATTTGATACATTTTATAAATGTATTTGTTAAATTGAGAATTTCCCAGAATAAAAACTGTTGAAATGTATCTCAGATGTTTAAAATTTTACTTTCAATATAAATATTGTAAGTAGTGTGTTTGCTATTGCCACTCAAAAGTTTCTCTATAAATTGGCCTATATTACATTTTGATACTTTTGATGTGACAGCTGTAAAGTTTCTTTTCAGATTTCACACTGAAGGTAGTTTTAAGTTACAATTAAATTTTTAACAGTTCTTTTAAGTATTTAAATTGTTATTTTGATTTCAATTTTAAAGTTTATTTTTCTTATGCTTCATGTGCTGAAAGTCATATGTTTAATTGTTTAGGTTTTCTTCAGTATGTTGAATCAACACCAGTAGCAGAAGTTCTTGGAACTGAGGGTAGCATACAGAACTTCTTCAGAAAACATCACCCATCTGAGACTGGGCCATTTGGCATTGCACCAGATGTTATGGATACCTACACTAGCAGTTGTGGTAGGTCACATTAGTTTGTGCTGGAAATATGGGTGATTGCATTTGACTGACTAGCATGCTTGCCACTGGACCAAAGGTTCGTGGGTTCAAACCTGGCCAAGGTTGATGGATTTTTAAGGGTGATAAAAATCTGTAGTATAACTTCCTCTGCAGGGGAAGTAAAGCTGGTGGTCCCATGTTGTAGATTTACGGCATGTAAAATAACTTTACAATCATGAACGAAATGTTTCATAAGCAAAATTCCCACCGAAATCTACCAGACTATACAGCGCAATAACCCAGAAGACAGCAATCTTGAGTTTTTTGTACCAGGTGCGGCAGAGGAAACGCATGTTTTTCAAATAACAATAACTCAGTTGATTTTCAAGTTAAAAAAAATTTAATTACACAAAGAGAAAGGTTTTACAATCCAGTTTTTGTTGAACATTTTTGAATTAGTTCCGAAAAATGACAAGGCGGCCAAGGGATATTACTGAAACGGGAGATGATGTGTTGGGGAAACATGCCACGAACCACCTGCATCGATGGTCTTGCCATGTGTGCCGTGGCACCATCCTGCTCACGGGTCCACGGTGCCATGGCTACTGAAACTGCATTATCTAAGCTGTCTACTAGCAAGGGGCGGAAATCCCCCACCCTACTCCTTGCCGAGTACTAGCCATTCTAAAAACATGCGTTTCCTCTGCCGCACCCAGTATAATTGGAGTTGTCATTAAGGCTGTTTAGTAAAATCTTAGGAATGAATTAATTATACTAGTGCAACATCTATGAATTGTGTTGGAAATATGTATTGTATTATTATGACTTACTCAACATCCTGCTGACATCTACTTGTGGATCCATGGAATATATGCGTGTATGTACAATATGTCTTGTTTCCAAAATTCTGTTAATATATTTTCTGTGTAGCTGGGTACTGTGTTATCACATACTTACTGGGAGTTGGTGACCGACATTTAGACAACTTGCTTCTCACAACATCTGGGAAACTGTTCCATATTGATTTTGGTTATATACTGGGCCGAGACCCCAAACCTCTACCACCGCCCATGAAACTGAGCAAAGAGATGGTGGAAGCAATGGGTGGAATAAACTCGGAATATTACTACAAGTTTCGCAAGCAGTGCTACACAGCCTTCCTTCATTTGCGCAGGTTAGTGGTGTCTTTACAGGAATTAAAATTGGCATATTAAAACAAAAGTAATGAGATTGGGTTTTTATTTGGAACAGTAGCAGAGAGAATGTTCACAGTTAACATTATGTTACAGTGGTTAGCACTCTTGCTTTATATTTGGGAGGTCGTGTTGAATCTGACTGGGTAAGCATTATTTTTCTCAGATTCTGCAGCAGTACCTTAAAGTAGGCCATGATGACCTCTTTCCACATCCTAAAGTACTTACATATTCTGTAAACTAGCACTAAACTTGTGGTTAATGTCTGTTTTAACTTAATTCTTCAAAGCTCTGGAAGGCCTTAAATAAGTTGACTTAAGCACTTCATATTGAGCACCAAAGAGTTATGATATATGTCCAATCAAAGTTAAGTTTAAGTACTTGCTGCTTGTATAATGAACAGAGGATGCAGTTTCATAAACTGGACTTTTGAAAAGTGATTAAATGCATATCAAGCTCATTTTATATACATATGTATGTATATTTAAGCTGGTTGTGGTTGTCTATTAAGTGTATATGTATGTATATTTAAGCTGGTTGTGATTGTCTATTAAGTGTCACAAGCAATTTGCAGCTCACATTTACCATTCTATCTTCATCGGTATATACTTAAAGTGGTGAAGTTTATTCTAAGAGTATATTGTATACAACATTTTGTTGATTTGTAGGTGACACAGTTAAATACAGTATTGTAAATGTGGTGCATGTGTTCGTAGGACTGCTGTTTAATGGGTTCATACTGTTCCAAATTACAGACAAAGCTTTTATTGTTTCAGAAATTCAAATCTGGTGTTAAACTTGTTCTCCCTTATGGTGGATGCAAGTGTGCCTGACATTGCATTGGAACCTGACAAAGCTGTAAAGAAGGTTCAAGATAAACTAAGACTAGATTTGGAGGAGGAAGAAGCAGTCAGCTACCTGCATACAATATTGGATGTATCTGTAACGGCTGTGATGGCTGTTCTTGTTGAGCAATTGCATAAGTTTGCACAGTATTGGAGGAAATAACTGCACCACTTCCTGTTTGGGGAGTAAGCATTATGTTTTTCTGTTTATTGTATGCATTTATATATGATACTGTGAATAGTTATTGATAATACATATTGACTTGAATACTGTGATATCTGGACTTACATACAAATAATGTTTCCATTTGCTTTTTATTTCAGCCTTCTGGTTATCCATCACGAACTTGTAATGATGAAATACCCTCTTCCAGCATTGAAACAAAACTTAACCAAGACTTAATACTGTAGTGAAATATGACGATAACACTTTTCAATGAGCAGCATGTTTTTCTTTTATAGCAGATGTAAAATTGAATGTGTTTATGAAGAAAGTCTGTGATTTCTGTGAATGATTTTAATAATATAATAATATTTATAAAGAGGTATGAGGTAGTCATTCTGTTCCTCTCCCAGAGAGTTTTACATCAAATTCTGAAAAGACGGCAGTTCTTTAGGGAGTTTTGTTTTGTCGGTGATGAAGATATCATTGGTGGACTTCTGGGTTGTGACACCATGTGATCTTGTTGGTGGTAACTAGTGTTTTGGAATAATGTATCACCACCCTGAAGATGGATGTGATACATTCCTCCATAATACTGATGACCACCTACAGGGCCAGGAATATCATACATAGTTGACTGTATTATTACTTCAGTGTGTTCATGCACCTTACCATGCCAGTGTCTGCTTGATGCCAAATGTAAGTACATACTTTTTGTGCAAACTATCTGAGTGAGCATGCAGCAAGTGACTGAAGCTGATTGATTGATGGAAGCACATGGCAGTAGATGTGCAGAAGCATCCAAAACTTAGCTGCTATCATTCATGTCAGTCAGTATACTAGAGAGCCACAGGAAATTCTTTTCTGTGCTTAGCTGATGACTTGTTTGATTCTGATGAATACCAAAATTGTCAGTTTTCTTCATGTTTTATTCAACTTTAATCTGTGGTCTTCATTCCATGAATGTTCTGCTGTTTTATGCTTGAATTTTCTCCTGTTTTTATGTTTGAGGTTATCTTTACCATATGTTTTATTTTACATTCGCACTGTATGCTGTATATGCAATTCTTTGACTCCTGCATCTAATTTTGTCTTTGTGAATATGCAATGAAGCATTTTTAAAATCTGAATACTGTTCATACTCAAACATTTTTCCTGATTCTTCAATCTTTTTGTGGTGTCCTTATGATGTTTTGAACTGCCACAGCACTGTTGTGGTTTCCTAACTTAATGGGGTTCTTTTATAGCTGTTTTTGAGGTCTTCATTTAGGAATGTTGCTTTTACTGATTGTAATGACAGCCATATGCCTCAAGATGAGATTACAGCGTGTTTTAAAAATGCCCTGTGTATCAAATATACATCAGATGGTGGACAATGCCTAGCATAATATTTGTATAATGAACTATTAAACTGCATTGTTCAGAGTATAGGATCAAATATTTCTGAATTTATTCAGTGTCCCTTTTACAGTAAAATTATCACCATTTTAATCCTGTTATTTAATTATGTCAATTTTTGTAGGAAGTGTTCATTTTAAGTTTTGTTTCCTATTTTATTTAATAATGCTTTCTCAGTTGCATTGACAGTCTACCACCATAAATTATGTTCATATGTAGTATATTGTCTAATGTATATAAAATTTCATTATTTAAACTTTATTATCATAAATTTTACAGTTACAGGGTAATTTATAAGCATGCAGTGTGGTATGGATGCTACATTGTAGTTATGGATGATATTTTTAACAAGTAAGAGAATTCAAGAAGTATAAAATATGCATATTATTTCTATATTTTATCCTATTTCCTTTCAAAGACAATGATTTATATAGGGAAATAGAGTTGGTGTCTTGGTCATACAAATTTTAGAAGGAAATTGAAGGTTTGGTTCCGTAGGAATAGTACACATGCAAGACAACAAAAGAAGCAATCATGTGTGATATCGAAGGTTTTGTTATAAACCACTCATCCCACAGAGTTCATTGCATTATATCAATCAAACCATGCACTTAGCATTATGAAATGTTTTACCTTGCAGAGGTAGTGGCTGGTAGGGATGGGTAATGACTGAATAATTAGGACATAAGTAGTAGGTTCAGCTGTGATATTTATTGAGTTCATCCAATACTAACCAATGACTTGCCTAATGACTACAATGAAGATGGAAGGTTGCCTAGCAACTTGCCTAATGACTACAATGAAGATGGATGGCTGCCTAGCAGTTCTATTGTTTCCACTGTAGTCATCTTGAAAATAAGTAATTGAAAGTGCATATATAATATTTTGCCCTTTGATTGCTGCCTCATTATTCAGTGAGCCTTTACCATACCTAAGGCAGTAGAACATTGTAAAATAACACCCCATGTTATGCTTAGTGCAAATTTAACCTTTTTGTGTGGGAATAGGGAATTTAAATCCAAAAACTACAGAACTGCCAACTGCACTTTAACCCTGGTGGTATGCTGCCATGACATATGATTAGCTGCGTAGTGCCTAAGTTGTATGACTTCTGCATATAATATTGAAAGAATTTGCAAATGGTTTCTCAAAGGTTAAAGTCCTACACTTTATGTGAGCAAGTCATAAAATTGAATTATGTTAATGAAACATTCGTTGAGCTAGATGGTGCTGTTGAGTTTGATTTTTGGGGTTATAGGTCATATCTCATCCAAGGACGGAAGATAATATTTTATTACAACCTTAACTGTTACCATACGTATAAGCATCTCACTGCAGCCTACATTATTAAATGCATTACTGTCGTAGATACAAGCGTTAGATAAGTAAGATATTTCAGTTATACATGAGGATTATTTAATAGTCTGAAATTTTTTGTGCGAAAGTGCCGACGTGAAGACCACATTTCTCTCTCGTTCAGAACATCTATTTTTAGATCTCTTGTATATTGCTGATTTGCCGCTTAAAGTTGGCAACATTCCAAGTCATACTAAGATGAGGCGGCGGTGTTTCCGAAGGTCGAATCATTGTCATAGTGAATTGCTAAATACATCAAGTGGTCTCTGTAACCTTGCCGCTTAGTTCTCTTTTTTTTCCACAATTAGAAAGCAAGAAAATGTTTCGCACAGTATTAAGACACTGCCTCGCCAAACTTGAAAGACCGTATTCTACAGCAACATTACCTGTACCAAACACAAACCCAGAGATTTTGTATACTGGGGTGAGTTGTCTTACATGTAACTAGGTGAACATTGTGTTGGGGAAAAGAGAAGTGGTAGGAACACTTTTGGGATAGAATAGAACTGAATTTGTTTAGATTCCATAGATCCTTCATAGGTCCAAGGCAAGGATGTAGAACATATAGCACAAATACTGTTTCTAATAGAAATATGAATTATGTAGTTATAGCAGCATTTTACAGTCAGGTACAGTATTACTGCAAAAATAATTACACAAGAGAGCTTAGTTTAGCGATAATGTATTGAATTTTCAATTTATGTTATTGTCAGTTGGTTGTTTTTACTTAAATTGTTTTATTCTCATACCGTATTCATAGATTAACACAGTTTTATTGGTAGTACAAAATTTCATGAAATTTGTTTTGTCAAAATGTAACATGAGTTAATTGGCTTTCACCATTTGTTCATGATGGGAGACATCATTCATGCAAATTTATGCAACATTTCTTTATCACAGACAAGAAGTTGACTGAATTAACTGATTTGAATAGGTGACATCACTAGACAAGTTCAAATGAACTGAAGCATGATAAAATACAGTATATAAGCTTTTATGTATCAGTATATTTGCTTTGTGTAGTGGGCCATGGACATATGTTCTGATGTATTTTTTTAAGGTTCATTCATAGGAAAATAAGGTGCACTGTCTCCATATTTCAAAGGTTAGAGGCTACAAGGGAAATGAAATATATGCAATATTTCAGCGATGGAGGGGTACTAGAACATAATATCAGCTCAGTCATGTGGTGACAGGACTGAAATTGAGAAATTAGAATGTATTGGTCATTTCCATAAAAGAATGGACTTTCAATTGAGATGCTTGGTACAAGGTATTGGGGGAGGGGGAACTTGTTGATGGAAAGGGCTTTGGTGGACAACACACACTCCATTTAGTTGATGTAACACTGACTGGGAATTATGAATGTGAATTATATCTATACAGGAGTCTGCTCTTACATTTCAGATCTTCATCAACAATGAATGGCATAAATCATTGTCAGGGAAGACATTTCAGACCTTGGATCCAGCAACAGGTCAGGTTATTGCTGAAGTGCAGGAAGGAGACAAGGTAGGTTTTATGACAATCATGGCACTCATTTGAATATCTGTCATGTAGTATGTAAGTGGGGAACCTGAAGAGAACATATGTTTTCAGAAACACATAATTCTGTTGTTTTATTTTTGTGTGAAATATGGGTTTTCATAAAGGAGATATATGGCTAGTACTTTGTAGACTGTGGTCCAAGACTATCCTGACTGATGTTTTTGTGGTTTTCCTCAGTTCCTCTAGGCAGATGCTGAGATTACCTTAAATTAGGCCATGACCCTTCCACATCCTTTCTAATTCATTACTCACTGTTATCCTCTTATCTGGCACTGTGTAGTCTAGATACTGAATGTGTCATTAAATAAACTAGAAATAAATAAATAAACACTGAAAAATTGTTTTATAAACATATTTCCTTCAGAAACTTTCTTCTGATATAAGTATTAGTATTACTAAATATATTTTTAAACTGCTCAAGAAATCTGAAGCGTTGCATTGGTTTAGTTATCATCTACTGTATTCCTGTTATCTGTGAATAAGCAAAGGACAATACTTGAATTTTTGACAGTAGAAGGTTCCTAAAAAACAGAGTAGTTGTAATAAGTAACTTAGGTTAGAAACAGTCGCAGGAAGGGTAATATCAGTGTACATAAACAAAAGCCAGATTTGGGACCAAAAGTGATTTGTACTTGAATTAAGAATATATATATGTTTAATATAAATACTGAACAGTCTCTTCAGTGTGCGTTGTGTGGGAAATAGGTAAATGGTAATGCTGTGAAACCATCATAGTTAAACATTTAGAGACAAAATATAAATTCAAAAATGAATTCAGAGACATTTTTGGATGACGATCTTCTAAATCTGGCATCAAGAAACTTCAGCTATGAATGCACTGTCAATTTGTTAGTTGTTTCTTGCTTTTAAAGTTTATTTTATAGGAGTTGATGTAATTTTTCTTTGCAGGCAGACATTGACATTGCTGTGAAGGCTGCAGCAGAAGCATTCAAGCTTGGTAGTCCATGGAGACGCATTGATGCGTCAGAGCGAGGAAATCTGCTCTATCGGCTGGCCGATCTACTTGTTCGGGATCGAATATATCTGGCAGTGAGTGCTTGGCTGTTCTGTAATGGTTATAATTTCTAATTTGTGAAACAAAACTATGGTACCCCTATATGCAGTTTGTAAGTAGGAAGAAGAGGGGAGGGGGGGTGAAAGATATGGGAGGAGGAAATTGCTGGCTCACAGTTTAGCTGAATATTTACAGCATGTAACGGTGTTGCTATATAGTTTTGTTTTTGCCGATTTTGAGGAAGTTTGATGTTGCTGCAAGTTCTTCCTAAAATTTAATCGGCCATTTTCAGGTGACTGTTTATGTATATTTTTAATTTTTACCGCCAAGAACGTATTTTATGCTTTTGTTTGTGCATTATATGTTGTGTATAAGTATTGAAACACATGCTTATATGTCTGATTTGGAATAATTGCTACATGAATGGTGGAATGCTTAATTTACAGAGTTTGGAAACTTTGGATAATGGTAAGCCATACAGTGCAGCTTATGCCTTTGACATACCAGCAGCCGTAAAAACGCTGCGTTATTATGCCGGTTGGGCAGACAAAAACCACGGCAAGACAATTCCGTTGGATGGTGATTATTTCTGTTACACCAGGCATGAACCCGTCGGTGTGTGCGGTCAGATCATTCCATGGAACTTCCCAGTCCTAATGGCTGCGTGGAAACTTGGCCCCGCTCTGGCAACTGGTATGTTTCTGCGTGTAATTTAACGATGGTTGTTTGTTACTAAATTTATTTGCTCTTTGCGTGTAAGCTGTTTCAAGTGGGACGCACTTGCACAGAGACTAGTAGTATTAGGTGACTGCCAATCAGCTTGCATTTATTTATCACAGGGAATGTTGTTGTTCTGAAGCCAGCAGAACAGACACCTCTGACAGCTCTTTACATCGCTCATCTTATAAAAGAAGCTGGATTTCCAGCAGGAGTCGTGAATGTTGTACCAGGTTACGGTAAAGCAGGAGCTGCTCTGGTCGAGCATAATGGCGTGGACAAGGTGGCATTCACAGGATCTACCGAGGTGTGTTCATCGACAGTGGTATATCTAGATTAAAGAATAGAGGGTGTTTTATGAGCCTTTTTTTACTTCCATCATTGCCAACCATGCAGAGTAAAATTATGTTTCTGTTTTCTCACAATTTTTATTTTGTGTTATGAATGTACAGGTTGGAAAATTAATTCAGCAAGGTGCGGGTCAGAGTAACTTGAAGCGTACCACATTGGAACTGGGTGGAAAATCTCCAAATATTATTTTCAGCGATGCAGATCTTGATTATGCTGTGGAGCAAGCTCACTTTGGACTTTTCTTCAACATGGTTGGTGCATTTTAAAGCGTTTTATTG
>NW_019059605.1:906972-924266 GCF_000696155.1 Zootermopsis nevadensis | reverse complement strand
GCTGAATGTTACTGGAAACATTTACTGGAGTTTTAACACTAAATTTATTTTTAAATATGCAGAGTGACTTAATAATTGATGGTTCACTTCAAACTGGATTTACTCTACATTACTTCCATTACAGTTGGTAATGCTCTCTTCTGCAGAGCATTAAGTGTTAGTTGTACTCTGCGTAAATCTTCAGATCGAATAATAGCAAAGGGCAATATTATTTATTGTGGAAGTCGAGTGTGATACGTTGATTTGAGTTTGTAATGTTTAAACTGTTTTCTTTGGTGGAAAGTCCGATTTGTTAAATTGATCACAAACATGTCGCGTAGTGACTTAATGTGTTTGTTTCATCAAAGTTGGTTTTGAATATAGTTTTAAAAATGTTGTTACGTGTTTATGTAGAGATGAACATTGTGTAGCATTTCCTCTGTTGCCATTTTAGCATTTTACAATAGCTTAATAAATGTTTTCTGTAAATACGCACATTTAAAAATGTTAATTAGCTTGGACATCCTGAAATAACTGAACCAATCAGTGTCTGTTGATTATGTAGGGGCAGTGCTGTTGTGCCGGTTCCCGGACGTTTGTCGAGGACAGTATCTACGATGAATTCGTAGAGAGAAGTGCTGCTCGAGCTAAGAATCGAACTGTCGGCAACCCATTTGACCTCTCAGTAGAACAAGGACCACAGGTAAGGGCGACGGATGTACGGTTTCTTCTCCTCTTCGAAGGACTCAAATTCATACCAAATGAAATCTTTATTTAAAAATTACCACAGTTCTAAATTATCGTTATTTACAAAACTGTATTATCTATTCTGTGGGATGTGCTACTGCTGGTAAATCATGCACAAAGTTCCTGCTCTTTATGATCTAAAAATATAGTAGGATGTCATGAAATGACTTTCCTTTAGTTTGTTGATTGCTTATTTATTGCATATCTCACGTCTCATAGCTTGCATGTCTTCTTGCCTTCTTCTTCTATGGCTCTCCGGTCTGTATTCGGTCCATGGCCTCCTCAGTTCTCCTCTTCCATTCGGTCCTCTGTTAGGTCCGTCTGTCCGAGGCTTTGATCGAGGTTTCAAAACATCTTCTTTTACGGTGCAAGGTTGTTAGCCTTGTGACCCACCCCCAACCTGGAAGACCATGTCTTATTGCCTAAAAGGTATAATCTGTTGACTAGATGAACTGTCAACTTCTCAAAAAGGACTCTGCTCCATTGATTGAGTTTAGTTATTTAAAAGTTATTCTTAATCACGTTCGTTGGCCTCTCTGTGAAGGCGACGAACAAAAATTGTATACTACGGCAATGATCTTCTGTAGTTGTTGTAGATAAAGTTTTTAAAGTCTCTTTGTATCAGTTGTAAGCGATTTACGTTTGTTGTATGTGTACAGGTGGATGGGGAACAGTTAACGAAGATTCTTAATTTGATAGACTCTGGGAAAAAGCAAGGAGCCAAGTTGGTGGCTGGAGGCAGTCGTCACGGAGACAGAGGTTACTTTATCCAGCCAACAGTGTTCGCCGACGTTAAGGACGGCATGACCATAGCTAAAGAGGAGGTAAGAAATGTTAACACGCGCAGAGAATTCCATTAGGTTACAAATTATAAATTACTAGTTGAGGACGATGATGATAATAGGAAATTAAAATGAAAATTAATGATCATTTAGAAAATGAGAATTTTCATTTATAAAATACGAAAAGTGATAATTTGAACAGGTACTTACGGTAAACAAAAATGGTTGAAAAATATTTTCTTCAAATCTATCTGATTTCTAATCTGATTTGTAATTTTTAAGCGATTAAAATGGGGATACAAAAATATCAAAGAACAGCGTTCTCGACATCTTTATCTTTATATGAACTGTGACCTTGTCTTCATAATTACTGATATTTAAATTTATGTGGTATTAATTTTTATTGTTTTACTCTGATATGAAACGTTTAATGTGTTTCTGTAGATTTTTGGACCAGTACAGCAAATATTGAGGTTCAAGAAACTTGATGAGTTGATTGAGAGAGCCAACAACACAGAATATGGCCTAGCGGCTGCCGTGTTTACGAAGGACGTCGATAAAGCACTTCATCTGGTACAGGGCATTCGTGCAGGAACTGTATGGTAAGTACAACGTTCACGTGGAAATTTGAAATTACGTATCGAGAAAAATAATTCTTCATACTCATTTTTTATTCTTGTTTTGAACTTTCGATTTTTCATTGTTAGTATAAATTCAAGGATGCTTTATAATCAGGTAAATGCACTGTACGAATATTTTATCTGTTGTACGACGAGGTTATTGAACATGGGAAAAATGTGAGAATAAGTTTACTTTTGAATTTGTTCATAGGGTGAACTGCTATAATGTATTGGGCTCCCAAGCTCCTTTTGGTGGATTCAAGATGTCCGGAAATGGACGTGAAATGGGAGAATATGGACTGGAAGCTTATACCGAAGTAAAGAGCGTTATTGTCAAGGTTCCACAAAAGAACAGTTAAACACATTGGCCTTGATTGTATGAAATATTCAGCTGGGAATCGCTTCGGGATTTGATATCAGGTACAAAATAATGAGATTAATCGATCATGTAATTTGCAGGACATGTTAGAATTCTAGGGGATATGAGGGTCCCAAAAATCACATCTATTGTATCCTCTTCCACAGGTGCATTTGTTAACGCATGCAAGAAAGGCTAATGTCATTTAGAGGTAAGTGGTAGCGATACGGATTTTACAATCTCAGTCCGTTCGTAGCATCATATAAATGTTCCGCGTTGCCAAAACTATCTTTTCAGGATGAGTGAAACAAGTTAGTCACGAATATTCCAAAGATTATTTCTTGAGACTTCTACCAGTGGTCAAAATCAGAAAAGAATGAGTGATGGTAAATACTTGTGTAATGAAAAAATGCATTTCTGATAAATAATTATGTGTAATGGAAAGTAAAATGTGTAATTATTGTGCAAGTTGTAAACAAATTAAAATGTTCAATAACTAATCATTAGTTAGCAGGTATTATATAAATGACAGTTCCTAATTTAAATGTTATGCCTTTTATGTTGTTAACTAACATTTCTTTTCATTAACATATTTTAACCTTTAGTTTGAATCATGAATGTTACCAATGTAAGATTTGAGGTTTTCACAGCGGCGAGTATGAAGATTTCTGTCTTCTGGGTTGTTGCGCTATGTAGTCTGGTCGATGTTTACCAACGCTTCAGAGGTCATACTGCCTCCGTCATCAGGGTGATGAGTATGAAGATTGCTGTCTTCTGGGTTGTTGCGCTATGTAGTCTGGTCGATGTTTACCAACGCTTCAGAGGTCATACTGCCTCCGTCATCAGGGTGATGAGTATGAAGATTGCTGTCTTCTGGGTTGTTGCGCTATGTAGTCTGGTCGATGTTTACCAACGCTTCAGAGGTCATACTGCCTCCGTCATCAGGGTGATGAGTATGAAGATTGCTGTCTTCTGGGTTGTTGCGCTATGTAGTCTGGTCGATGTTTACCAACGCTTCAGAGGTCATACTGCCTCCGTCATCAGGGTGATGAGTATGAAGATTGCTGTCTTCTGGGTTGTTGCGCTATGTAGTCTGGTCGATGTTTACCAACGCTTCAGAGGTCATACTGCCTCCGTCATCAGGGTGATGAGTATGAAGATTGCTGTCTTCTGGGTTGTTGCGCTATGTAGTCTGGTCGATGTTTACCAACGCTTCAGAGGTCATACTGCCTCCGTCATCAGGGTGATGAGTATGAAGATTGCTGTCTTCTGGGTTGTTGCGCTATGTAGTCTGGTCGATGTTTACCAACGCTTCAGAGGTCATACTGCCTCCGTCATCAGGGTGATGAGTATGAAGATTGCTGTCTTCTGGGTTGTTGCGCTATGTAGTCTGGTCGATGTTTACCAACGCTTCAGAGGTCATACTGCCTCCGTCATCAGGGTGATGAGTATGAAGATTGCTGTCTTCTGGGTTGTTGCGATTCATCGCCCTGATGACGAAGGCAGTACGACCTCTGAAACGTTGGTTAACATCGACCAGACTACACAGCGCAAGAACCCAGAAGACAGAAATCTTCAACATTATCAGTGTTATTCCTTATCTGATGTCATTGCTTTAATTTTGAATTAATTCAAAATATCTTAATGCCTAACAAGTCAAATGCAGTATTAAGTTCAGAAACATTTTCACATTTGTAGTGACAAATCGTGTGCAAGGAAGTGTGTTTTGACAATGGAACAGATGAAGAAATAATTGAGTCTTCCCGAAAAAATCCAGCGTACCTTTCGTTTTTCTGTGCCAAAAGTAAAGAGTGTAAGTATTGTATCAGTCGTATGTTGTTATTTGAGCTCCACCAATCAGCACCCTCAAATCCATCTTCTCACCTACGGCCTGCCCTACATAAGGTTTCCAAAACTTCCCAACCAATGCATTTTCATCCTGAAAATGGCAGCTGCAGTGTTTGCTGAGACATTGTTTAATTCTCAACGTCTGATACTGCTTATGCCTTTGATTCTTTTATGAAGATAAAGATTCCGCTGTGCCTAAGTACAATGCCGTAGAAGGGCTCAATTGGCCCCAGAACCTTTATGAACAGGTAGGGACGAGGAAAAGTCATAACGATCCTGCTGTGTCGATATTTTGTAATGGAGTTGGGTTCTGGATGTTTATTGATATCAAGTTGGGAGATCTTCTTATATTTCCGGTTTAACAATGTTTATACATTTTCCGGTACCCTTTTACGGGTCCCCAACTTTTCAGTTGGCTTGATTTGTAGACATTCGGTAGGACTCCTTGGACGAGGGATCGGCCCGTCGCAAGGCCTCTACCAGTACACAGGACAGCACAACACAGAAAAACGAGGACAAACATCCATGGCTTGAGTGGGATTCGAACCCACGGTCCCTGTGACCAAGCGGCACAAGGCCAACGCCTCAGACCGCGCGGCCACTGCGGACCAGTTGGGAGATCTTGTGCAGTATAAATTGGCTCTTTTGAATAGAACTGTAACTTGAAGTGCATTCTTTATTCTAGATCTTGTTAAAGAATATCTCCAGTGTCTTTCTGTACCTTTTCATCTGTTCTCAGGCATTTCCTTTGTCCAAAAAGGATAGACAGTGTTGGAATATTATTACAGGTGTATCATATTGTTCAAAGGTATACAGTTTCCAGTATCTTCCCATTTATACAATGGATTTTTTTTTCTATTGAAAACACCAGATTTGATTAGGATCTAGAAAGGTTCTTCTGCAGTTCTTCTGTTGGTTACTAATTACTCTGAAACGAAGGGAAAAATACACTTCTGAACAGGCATTAATTTAGCCAGTCATATTCCGGCACAGAACCTGACTCATGAGCATAGAAAGAAACTATCTTTTAAGTTGACGCAGCAACTTCCTAACCTACAATATTTAATGGTTATTATATTATATTTCTTCTGTTTTTGAGATATTTATGTACACTTTAAAGCAGTGTTTTGATGGCATTTGTTGAACTGTGTTTCCTCAAATTTCTCCACCAGTGACGACGCTTTACAATGAGCGCGTCTTTGTCTACCGTACAAATCCAAATCTAATTTGTGTCCAAAAGCAAAATATTTAATGGCATTTTACGTGTTGTTTTGTATGGATATGAAGCTATATTCATCATCGTAATAGGAAATACTAGAATAAGGGTGTTTGATAACAGAGTGCTTAGGAGAATATTTAGATTTAAGAAAGGGATTTCCGAAAGGTTGACAGAAGATCACATAAAGGGGAGCTCCATAATTTATACTCTTATTAAGGTAATAAAACTGGAGAAGGATTAGATGGGTGAAGCATGTATGGCAAATATGAGAAATACAAACAAGAATTAATTTAGAATACCTGAAAGGAGACAGCCACGGTGGTCTAGCGGTTAGAATGCTGGCCTTGTAACCCTGGGGTCTCGGGTTCGATTCCCGGCGGTGCCCGAATTTATAACTTGTGTTGGGCAAGGCCGTGGTCTAGGCAACACGGAGTTTTCCTCCGGGGGCTTCCCCGGTTTCTCCGTGGCATCCCAACAATTACTCCATTCACACAGAAGAAGGCAATGGCTAACCACTTCTGGATCATCTGCCAAGAACGTATATGAACAGGTCCCAGTCCGAGAAAAGGATGGAAGGATCCTGTTCATATGGACCTGTCGTCAGACAGAACACTAAATAAAATAATACCTGAAAGGAAAAGACCACTTAGATATGCAGCATAAAATGTATCTTATAGAAACGAGATGTGAGGAAGTGAACTGGATTCATGTGGGTCAGGTTAGAGTCCAGTGGCAGACTGTCGTGAACACGGTAATGAACCTTTATGTTCCTTAAGAGGCA
Organism: Zootermopsis nevadensis; assembly: GCF_000696155.1. The sequence goes on along the minus strand of NW_019059605.1, from coordinate 917,932 downwards.
GGGAATTTCTTGGCCACCTGACCAACTAGCAGCTTCTCAAGAATGACTCTGCTTCAAAGATTTCCATGTTTTGTTTTGAATGCACTGGTGATAGACTTAATACCACCTGTTATGGCCCAGATGCCTTATTTAGCTGCTACACGACTTTGTTTTTTTTAGAATAAATGAGTATTTCATTTGAAAACATTTCATATATCTGTTCTAAACCCTCGCTTGTTTTATGAATAGATCAAAAGCAAAGTTAGATACAAAACACTTCTCTTGATGTTGAACCACGTAGGAAGATAAATCCTTTTTAGAGTGATGCTTTACAAAAAGAGATAAGCAGAGATTTCATAATCATACATTTTATCTTCCTCTGTAGTATATCCACTTCGTGGAAGATGAAATAAGCATTTTATTGTGATTCACTGGGAATGTCAAAGAAACGGTATTCAGTGAGGGGAAAATATTATTTCTATGCTCTTTGTGGGAAGTTCAGAACTGCCTACTATTCAAATAGCAGTGACAGAGATTAGGGCTATGAACATGTTTAAAAGAGAGTGCCCATGTTTTGGATGAGGCAAGACATTTTTCTCTTTACATATACAGAAAATATAAGGAGAATGATTCTGTTCTTCGCCGCCTTTATCAAATCTTATTATCCATCTCTCATGCGTATCTCAATTGACACTATTGACGATAGAATTTAATACAGCGTGATCAGACAACCAGTTGATCATTGTAGTGGAGACATGTATTTTCTTTGAGTTTTAAATATTATTTAGATGCATAACCCAAAAGTTAGCTCCACGAAATTCTGCTTTACAGAGATAATATCAGAATTCTGGTAGAATGCAATAAGACCCTGACATCGGACCCCTTTGCCTGGGGGATCTTCGTAGGCAAAATATCTCTCTATTACCGCCGTTAAATGTCGTGTCGCCTGCCATTATCCGTCTCCTTTCAGTCGGTCGGACTGCAAAGGGCCAATACATTACATTTCTTCATCTCATTCGTATTATATTCTCAATTTTGTAGCATACTACCGACATCTGGCACGCTTTTAGGAATCCTGCTAATCACACCCAGAAGCCTAGCTTTCGATTATTTTGTTCCAAATTATTATACGGTGCAGGATAAGAATATGAACGACTCAATGCACATAAAAACGTATTTTGTATTCAGTCCAACACTCTTCATGGTCGTTTTGTCTGATACTGTATGTCATTTTAGTAGGCACTCTTTTCTATCGAAGTATGGCGGAGTTGATGACGTGTGGTCAGAAGAGAGACGTTTTACCGGCGTCGGAAGTTCATGGTTACTGGAGCCATAGATTCTCCGTGAGATCGTAATAGTGAGAAGACGGTTGTGGAGGGTGAGTTAGAACGAAGAATGATAACATCACACATGACACAATAACAAGGTATGTGAAGGACTGAACTGTAGGCTGCCTTCTAATGTTGTCTCTTGTTAAGTTTCACATTTTATAAGATATTTACAGAAGTTTGTACACTGAAAATTTATAGTTAAGAAAGTAGAGGTAATGTATGTGTTAACAAAATAATATCCGATGTCCTTCACGCCTCTGCTTAAATAATTATAACCTTTACCATAAGGATTGCATTTCTGGCCATAAAACCTTCACTGCCTGCCTGACTATTCTTACTGCCATAAGTGGAAGTCTATTGCTTTCGTTTGTGTCGGAAGAGACGAAAATCATCGTGAATATCGAGTAGGTAAGGTTATAGCAGGGGACTGTCGTTGCTTATTTCAGCGTTATATCCCTGAAAAGACTTGGTCACGAAAATCTCAGCTCCTGGGTTCGAATCCTGGTAAAGAGTGTTTCTGTAGTTCGGTAGCTAAGAATTTGTCGGATTGTCCCGAAGTAACACTGCGAGAACGCTGATAGTTAATTATCGTACCGAAGACATTAAATAAAAACCAGTTACAGGCGTGTTAATACGTAGCACGTTTGGGAAACCAAGAAATTTATTACAAAATTTTGTTGTAGAACCTTGCGAAAAATGGAAACTTTTGAGAGGATAATATTAAAATTTATTTTCTTTTTTCGTTGCGTTGCAAATCCTGGATGGGGAGAGATTAAGAGACGTAGATCGTGGTCTCTCTAAATGAGCTACTTCGAAATGTACTTGTAGGGCGCAAGGAAAAACACGAAAATTCTCGATCTAGGTATCCTATTTTCTAAATATGAGTTATATGCGTTAGTTTTACTGTGCAGAGGCTGGCTATTGTCATGTTACAATATTTCGGCTTCCATAGCAACAGAAAATTGCCCGATCTAAGTATCAACTATAAGGGTAGGTTATTAGTGAGTGTTATCACACATGTTGAATAAACTGGAATTTCCAGTCCTGAGAAGATATTCAATAATTTATTATTCTTCGCCGCATTCAGAAAGTTTGTGGGGTTCACCCAGCCTAGACACTGAGGGTAAAAATAACCCTTAACCTTTCAGTGCCGGAGACTGAAGTACCCAGAACCATAACCCACGCCAACTCCCACACAGGATTTTACAGCTTGTTGCGTATCAGCCATCTTACTATTATACAATTTCAACAACTGTATCGACAGATCTACTCTGATACTATTTTTCCAACGAAGCAGCAACCATAGTCTGTCACGTAAATATGGAATGAAACACGAAATGGCCAGTCCGATACTGTACAGAGTGTAAAGATTTGTGAATGATGCCTGTGTTTCTAATAGGTTTCTTATGTATTGTAAGTTAGTCTTACAATTATTTTTTTTAATAGGACACTTTTTAACTCTCTCAGTTTAATAATACCGGTAATAGTAGTAATAATTGGCCTTCTGGCTGTTGATACAGCACACAAATATTAAAGAATTGAAGACTAGTAACAATAACAACAATAATGCAATGTTAAAACACACAGAGAAAATAACAAACATTTACGTTTGTTACAAGAAATTGAAAGGAGGTTGAGACTTTCGCTCGCACAAGAGAGAATAGCACAGAAAGGCAAAGATTATCTTCTGTGACTTGAGCAATATTAGATCCCAGTGTTCAAACGTTCCAAAATCTCGCGTGTTTTATTTAGACTGTGGTCGGTGAAAAGACTTGCTGGACAATAGGTGGAACGTTACGAGGTGCATTGTCTTTTGTAAGTCGAATAATACTCATACTTGTATTGTAGGTGTTCTTGATAAAGTTTCCAATACGTACAAATAAAAAAAAAACCCTGAAAATTTGAGAAAATAAAATATTAATTTCAAAGTAATAACTACAGTAACAAGGTGTTACCGCTTAGACCCTCTGACGTCTTGTTACTAACATTTCATTAAAAAAATTAATCCGTCGGTCACGTATTAGGAGACATCCGGTCTCAATGTACACAGAACAGCACAACGCCCTAGAAAACGTACGCATACATCCGTGTCCCTAGCGAGAGAATCTGCGACAAGTTTTCAAGCGATCGAAGACAGTGCCCACTTGATACTTGGTGGCGGCTTCTGTATTCGGCTACAGGCTAATATTCCGATACTATTTCTTTGCAACGAACTATATGGGAATTTCAGTGCGTGTTCGTTGTGCTGAAAACTAAGACTTCAAGGTTTGGACAGAGATCTTTAGAATTATTTCGCTGAGAAGGTACTTAAATTGTAAGGTTTAATACATGGGCATATTAGAAGTCACAGTTCCATATGGAAGTATGCCTTCCCCCTTCGCAGCAAAAAACAGTAATAACAAGGTTCTCGAAAGTATTTCAAAAGCGTGAAGGATCGGGAAATAATTTTGTTATGTATCAGTTCCCTTGATGTGGGCAAAGAGAGATATTTAGTTGCTGTGTAGGGGAATTTTTGTAGTAGTGATTTCTGTGAGAAATTGACAAACATTTGAGACTGTCATGGCGTCTCGGAATTCGCTCATATATGCGTCCAGGAGCTCTAGGGGGACTAACAGTAGACGGCTGGTTTAATCCTATTAACATAACACAAAAACTTAATGTATAATGGAAATTGGACATTTCAGTATCAAATACAGGAAGATTGGTGACAATAAAAGTATGAAAAGCAACTTACAAATTGAGAAGACTTGTTTAATTCCATCAAACGTAATGATTAAACACACAAGATATTTTTAAGTTATTAAAATCTGTACTCACGTAGATGATTTTCTTCTGGGTTGTTGCGCCATGTAGTCTGGTAGAAAATGACTGATCGCACTGAGGATGGAGGAAGTAGGCATCCCTGAAACTCTCGATTTACGCCTTTATCGTCCATTATCATCATCGGTATTGCCTCGAGATGATTTGGTACAGAATCAACTCTTTCATTATAATTCAAATCACGAAACGTTATACAGTCCATCTGTCCGCGTTTTCTGACATGCCTATAATTTTCTTTATGTTATTTGTAGAATCCGGCCATTCCATTACAGTATATTCATTTTGTTTCAACCCCATTAAAGTTAAGAACATATTCGAATTTCCAATCAGTTTTAACATGCGAACGGAGCCATCGAGTTTCTTGTAGGAGGCTGCAGACCGGCTACTGGTCAGGAGTAGAAGAGTCTGATATATCTCGACCAATCAGCAGGCAGAACCGAGTTTATTTAAAGAAAGAGCGCGGAGCTGCGTGAGGCCATGTGCAGTCTAGAGCTTGAAGCCTTCTCAGTGATTTGAGAGCACACATTCGCAATATGTTTCTTCCGAAGCATCTCACGTATCATTGCAGTGCCGTTTTGTTTCTTCTTCTGCTGACATCTGCCTTATCTGCACCGTACTACGACTTGGAATATGAAGATGGCGGTGAGTGATACAGATATTATTCTATAATTATGAATATGATTATAAGTTTGTAATTATTCTTTTAATGAATTTAGCCAGTCGAAATGTAGCCTACCTCTCCTGTATCGTATTTTATGAAGTTAAACTGAATCAGATGCGTGAGTTTTCAGGTTCTCATGGCGACGAGTATGAAGATGATTTGTCTTCTAGGAAGTTGCGCCGTGTAGTCTAGTGGAATTTAACCACCGTTTCAGAGGTGCTTGGGGTGAAATGTCATTCAACATCTACCAGACTACACAGCGTAATATCCCAGAAGACAGTAATATTCTGAATCAGATGTTTGAGGAATTTTCATAATTTGTACTTTTCACCTAATTTGAGTGATAACATCAAAGAGATTTAGATGGACGAGACATGTAGCAAGCATTTGGAGATAAGAAATATATGCAACATTTTAGCTGAAAAACCCTAGGCAACATGCCATATGAGAGACTAAGGTGCGGATGTGAGGATAATATTAAAATATAAAGAATAGTGTGTGAGGGTGAGGACTACATTACACTGGTTTACGATAGATTCCAATGATGGACTTCTGTAAGGACGACAATGAACCTTTTTGTTGCACAAAACGCGATCAGTTTCCAGAGCAGTTGCGGGATCCGCATCTCAAGAAGGTCTGTGCTCCATGTAGGCTATCTATGGTCCGATAAATTGTGATATAGAACCAAAAGTTGAATAGATTGATAATGGTTCGAAAGAATATACTGTTTCCATCTTCAAGGCAGCATGTTACGGCGATACTAACCGAAAGACCAACGTGGATATCTTCACCGTCAGATCTCATACAATTTAACGTCAGTGGAGTTTGCCGACCCGTATAAATTATGTACGGAAATATTTCAATAAATTGATTAGTTGTTAATTACTGTTCTTACTGGCTTCACCATACAGACTGAAGTATCTGAAGGAAGAATTAGGTGTCGTAAATTCTTTTCAGAACTTTTTCTTTATTCCTTTGTTTTGGTGTGGGATTCCCGAAATACTTTTTGACGTGTATAGGATTCGCTGTACTACAGTAGGTGAAGTACTGGTATGTTTGACAGGAATTCTAAACTCGCCTGATAGAACCTTATGGGAAGAATCCGATAACTTCATGGCCGTCAAAAGATCTACGGAGCCTTTTATCTCCATGCACTGGTCCGGAGACAGTCGGAAGAGTTACATGCCGTATCACCCTGTCGTCAGGTTCCGCTCCCCCAAGCCTCAGTTCGACCACCCATCCCTCACATACACGAGGAGATTCGAAGGTAAGGGCACCGAGCGTGTGTTATTACTAGACTTGGTGTGGGTATTCTTTGTCAGATGTTGTTACGGTGATAAAATCACGGTCATAAGGTGGACGAGGCATGAAACACATGGAATAGTTTATAAACGCATACAGGATGTTGATCTGAAAACGTAAAGTGAAAGACCAGCTTGTTAGTCCGAGGATTCAATCCAAGGATAATATTAAAATGATTCTTAAAGAAAAAGTGTGTGAGGATGTAGACTGGTATCATCTAGCACTGTGAACACGTGAAGGCACCTTCTGGTTATGTAAAATACGGGTAATAGCTTCTCGATAAGGAATCTACTCAGCGAAGTTAAATGTTACTTCACTTTGGTAGTCACGCTGAACAAGACATGCTTGCAGAATTTTGGGAGGCAGTCACTTGGAAGGCTCAGGATTATGTCTTTTTGGCACAAGCGGTGTTCGGTATCTGTTACCGGAATTTGCCCACGTGTGGTGCTGCTAATGCTTTATGGATCGCCCTGTCCTATTTGCCTGTAACGTTAGGAATACGTACACATTATGTTGGGGCACGCCTAGGAAGGAATTTCTGTTTTGTCCTCACTAAGATGACAGCGGTAAAGAATGAATAGAAGAAAAGTTATGATGGTGCACATCACTTTCAGGTTTTAGGCAAGATCATGCAAAAAATAAAATTGACGTTGGATCAATCGGTCTTGAACCAGTGATCTTCTACATGGAAAACATGCTCCTTGTATTTTGTTAAAAAATGTAGGCTATATTGAAGCATAGGAAAATGTCATGGGATATAAAACTATGGAACAAAGAGAGCCGACAGGAATATGCTACTTAACAAGTTCTTTAATTACTCTTGTAATACGTTTTCGAAGGAAGTGTTTAATTTTGTTCCAGACCGATTGAAGAAGAATCTGAGTGCCGGTGAGATCCTAGCTCTGCTCAGTACCATCATGGTAGACCGCGCATCCAAAGGACGTCTCAAAGGGCTGCGGTTTGGAATAAGCAAGAGATGAAATGGATACAACCATATTCATAAATTTGAAGTTAAACGAAGTGCACAGATCATCCAATTTATACCCGAAACAATTGCCGCATTTAACCTAGTTATATTAGTAGTTTTTCACATAATGTGGGGATGTTAGTTAAACTTTGGTTAAAAGTAGGCCCATACGACGCTTAATTAAGTTTAATGAAACAATCAAACTATTAATTTGTGTTATTCTGTATAGTATGCCTGAATTAATTGGAAACGTGTGCTGTAATTATTTAATGTAACTGCTTAAAACCATTCACGTTTCCTAGTCTTGATATTAAAATTGCGTGGAAACGTGTGCTGTAATTATTTAATGAAACTGCTTAAAACCTTTCACGTTTCCTAGTCTGGATATTAAAATTGCATTTATTAATAGCTTAACCCAAATTAAACACAGGTCATTTATTTTTTATAAAATATGAACTTGGCAAGTTCATAAGAAGTTTAAAATAACAAGACACATATTTATTTTATAGATTTCTCTGTGGTTTGCGTGTCGTAAATATAATGCTGAAAATTGTTTGTCCGGGCATTGTTATTAACATTGTTTAATACTAGATTCCTTTAAAAACAATTTTTGTTATGTACTTTTAATCATGTAATTTTGCGTATTCAGTACAGTTTAATATCTATTTAACGCTGTTAGTTACAAGGCACGCCGCAATGCCAACAGCGTTTGTTTTTTCATAGTAGTTTCATATTATACCGCATTTCCGCGGAGCGTTGGTTACTCTGTGTCTTCTATTGATTACGTCGGCCGACATGTTGGATTGATGCTGAGCGCCGCTGGACCGATTCTGTGTGTATCATCTCCCGGCTATGGCACTATAGTATCTGTTAAAATAAAGAATGAAGTAGTTTGCAACAAAAAGTCTTTAATTAGGATGAAATTAAATGCAGTACTATGAAGTATGAAACTGTGAAGGCGGTGTACTGCTAAAAGTCTAAGAATGTTGTTTCGAATGCACCGTATTTTGGTCCTGTTAAGTTTCCTAACGATAACATCAGGTATGTACAACATGTGTGATACTATACACTATTTAGACTGCAGTTGTGAGGTGGTGTATACCACCTTTAATTTTAAGAATGGCTAATTTAAAGTTTATAAACCTTAAACCGGTACTTTGTTTTTAATAATTTTGTTGGCTGCATTGCATTGTAACCGGAAGTGAAAAGTTTTCTCATCCACAGTATCGACAAAAAGGCGTACTATGAAAAACTCTTTCTCTAAGTGGAACATTATTCCGCGTCCCATATAAGTCATATCAAAGTGTATCATGTAATTTAAGCCCTGAAAGGTTGAATGTGATTATTATACAGTGTTTTGTCTGAGTTTTAAAATAAACTTATTAAAATTATACAGCAAAGGCTCACTATTTCGAACGGTTAATTTGTTTTGTATAATTTTATTTTAATTTATTTTATTTGGATAAGATTTAGTATACTGCATTATATAGTCTACGACTTTGTTCGAGGATATTATGCAATTCGTCCAGAAAACGTGCGAGTAAGACGTAGGCAGCTAAATTACTTCCTGTTCTTCATACATAAAATAAACAAGGAGGACGAAATGACGGTAACCACCTGTGTGTGCAAGACCGCGTGGCATCAGAACCCACAAGACCACCATTGGCAATACCGACCATGTTCTCAGCAATGACGTCGTATTTCAAAATCTTCAATTTTATCTTCTAAAGGAACTTCTGAAGGGGTATGGAGGGACGAAAGGAAAAAAGACGATTGTCTTCTCGGTTGTACCGTCTTGTAGTCTGGTAGAAATTTACCAGTGTTTCGACGGTACTTGTTTCCTCCATCTTCAGTGCGACATCCATCTTTTTACTCACCTGCGTGAGAAGCTCAGATCCTACAAAGGAAAGAAAGAAAGGGCAAAGGATGCAGATACTGAAGAAATACTTTCCCCATAAATTTCAATACTCTCTTTTACGTTGTTTTACAATTTACAACTTACGAGCCTGTCTTCAAGACTGGCAGTTGCTTCCAACGAGACTTAAAAATTAAATCCCGTGTTGCTATTATCTTCTGTTGTACCCCTTACTATAAATTTATAAATTTACTAATTTTATTAGAGTCCAAGGTGTATTGGTAGTCATACTTTAAGAATTAACTGTGTGCTAAATGCAGCTGATCCAGATAAAATTTCAAGTACTACCAACAAATGAATATGTAAGAGTTTTCTAAAAATTGTAATGTAATTGTATGTATTGTAAATGTATTGTAAATGTAATGTTAAAGGGGAAGATTGATGGGAAATAAGAGGAATGTATTTACGTCTTATTACGCACCGAACCAATAGCTGCATGTACACACACACACCCAAACACACAAATCAAACGGCCCATTTTCTGGATTTACTGAGCAGTTATTTTCTGAATGAAAGGTGGATATGCAGCCCAATCGAAAAGTCACGCAACCCATATTAAAATATTTATCGAAGGCTCCAGTCCGTTACAGTTCGATTGGATTAATAGTCAGATGGTGTCTAACGGGGCTAGCCCTAGACGACTCAGCTTTTGACATTGTACTTCAAGGCAGTATCGCCGTCGAAGGTCACGTCATGATGTAACCTGCTCTCGTCAGTCCTCTTTCAATAGTCAAAGTGTGCAAATGTCTTTTACAAGTGTAAGGAATATTCATTGTCAAACACTGTCTAACATCTCGTTGTTGATTAACCTGCCAGAATGCGTTTAGGGATACATGTTTCCATCATCTTGTGTCAAACAAATAGACAGTCTTACCTGGTGAACTGTTTCCGTTACTGGAGGGCCTATACCGCCGGGTTGCATCAAACATGAGATAAAGAGTGGATGATAACCGTGGACATTCCTAACACTCATGTAACATTATTTTTTGTTTCCCGATGTTTTTGTAACATATTTTTTGACAAATAGAACATGCGTCAGGAATAGGTAGGTTGTATGAGTTTTCGATAACTCTATATAAATTGATTTATGAATATGCCTGACTGTATACTAAATGTTATCGTACCAATAAGTTTGTTGGCCATAAATCCTGTGTCATGACACTGATATACCGGTACCGCAAATCATTCGAATATATGGAAAATATAGAATATTTAGCAAAGGCATTGACACAGTCACCAAGAAGTTAAGAACAGATTAAACGCGAGGAATGCGTGCTACCATTGAGTTTAGGATCTTCTGTCTTTCCGCTCCTATAAAGCAGTGGTATTCAACCTGGGGTACACGTACCCCCAGGGGTACGCGAAGACTCTTAGGGGGTACTTGAAATTTAAAATATATATATATTATTTTATGATAACACTGAATAATCAGTAATGTAATTTATTTAATTCATTTTAGATGTAGATTATATACTATGTATAACTTTAATTATACACCAACAACTTTGGGGGTACAAAGTTGAAGAGAAATTATATCTGGGGGTACGTGAACAAAAAAGTTTGAATACTACTGCTATAGAGGAACCTCAAAGTTAAAATACAATTGCGAACATGTAATTTGCTCGCTGTTTTGTATGGCCTTGGAACTCGGTGTCCGCCACAAGGAAAACAAATTGGGGGTGCTCGGAAACAAAGCGTTGAAGAAAATTTATTGACCTAAGTGAGAGGAAGTAACCAGGTAACATAAAAAAATACACAGCGAGAATCTTCATAATAGCCTGTGTAACAATCAGCAGGTATTATTAGGACGATCGAATTCAAATGGTGAGATGGACGGAGAATTTAGTATTTATGGCGACTGAAGATATCAGTATAAAATGTTATCCTTGAAACCTGAAAGAAAAAATATTGTTTGGGTAATCAGGAGGATGGTATTGAAAAGAATCTTACAGGAATACGGTGTAAGGATTTGGGCTTGATTCACA
>NW_019059605.1:852823-906894 GCF_000696155.1 Zootermopsis nevadensis | reverse complement strand
GTTAGTACCGGGCTCTTGTGAACACGATAGTAAACCTTCGAGGTCTTTAAAGAGCCGGGAATGTTTAGACCAACTGAGCGACTGTTAGTTCCTCAAGACGTGCTCTGTTCCATGGAGTTAGCTCGTGATTTGTGGGCACTTTAGGGTTGAAGTCTGTGACCTACGAGGCGAACCCAGATGCGAAGCGGCTGTACGACGACCTAATGAGCAACTACAATCGTCTGATCAGACCAGTCAGCAACAACTCGGACACTCTCACGGTCTGGCTGGGTCTCAAACTATCCCAACTCATCGAGGTGGTGAGTAACCTTCCACACAACATACGAAGTATCCACGGCGATGTGAATATAGATGATATTCTGGGTAAAACTGATGATGGAAGCAGTATGTTCCTGTCAAATGTTGGTACATAGCCAAAATACCACACGGCGCACCAATCCAGAATATCATCTCTAATGAATTTAACTTTTACTCAATTTGGTGTTGTTGTTCATTGCCAGTGATATGATTTTCTTACTTGATAATATCGTACTCATTTCATAAAAGGCACAAAATTTAAGAACCAAGACACGTCCTACAAGCAGTAGATTATCAGATTATTGGAAATGAATTTTTAGATTCTAAAACAAAAATAAGATGGCTGTCTTCTCCGTTGTAGCACCGTGTAGTCTGGTACAAGTTTAGCATAGTTTCAGAGGTCGTTGCTGCCTCCGTGGACAACCCAGAAGACAGCCATCTTCGAAAAGCAGTGAAAATATAAAATCCTACTGAATACAAAAATGTCAAAATATTGGTATTATTGGCCAAATACTCTCGGTGAACATATTTATAAGACCTATAGCTATACAGCATCCTCTGATATTCCATGTGGAATCGCTAACTTTTGCACTTCTTCAATTCATTTAACACTGTAAGGCAAAAATAATGTAATGCTTCGTAGTTTAAAACTTTTTGAGCTTTCACACAGACTTTGTGACTTGTCCAGTTCAGAAAGACTTCTGAATTTATGAGTGAATTCGTTTAGACAGACTCCTTGGAAGGGTGATGAGCCCAGCGCAAGGTATCTGTCTACACAAGACAACGTAATACAGAAAGGCCCGGACGGACACAAATCCAGGTCTGGAATGAATTTATCCAAAGACCCGAACGTTCGAATGGGGAAGATCCACGTCTTAGACTACTGTTGTGTTCAGCATTGTATTATAACAGCTATTCACAAAAACTGTAAAGATTTTAACGTGATGATATTATGGAAATAGAAGGCTTACCTGTACATGGTATAGGCCTGTGCTTGAACTACGTACTTTACTTATTATATTTATTATTATTTATTTAGTGCTCTGTCTGACGACAGGTCCATATGAACAGGATCCTTCCATCCTTTTCTCGGATCGGGACCTGTTCATATACGTTCTTGGCAGATGATTCAGAAGTGGTTTGCCATTGCCTTCTTCTGGTACTTTACTTAGTGTAAAATAATTCGATTTCAGACATTTTTGTTTCCTTCTGTTTCAGAATTTGAAGAACCAAGTTATGACGACGAATTTATGGGTCCAGCAGGTGAATATAATAATTATTTCTAAGAATATATTGATGCATGAACGTTAGTGGAACTACTTAAAATGACAAATAGTTCCTGTAGTGACACAATTTAAACGTCGCAATATTTTAGCGTTACCTTTGGGCGTCAGTCTATTAGTTTTGGTGTATACATTCGTAGTGCACTCTCTACAGACAAAATAAAATTTGTATATTCGAATTACACTGGCAGAAAGATCACAATATTATATTAAAAACAAAATGTTGATTAGGTTGAACTACGACAACTGCCTCAAATCGTTATTAACGTTATCTCAAATAGAAGTATCGTAATATTTACACCAGCCCATGCTATTATTAAATTTAATTAATTATAACACTAGTTCATATTATGAAGATAAATTTTCTTGTTTGAAACATAATTGTCATTGACAGTTTCTAAAACGAGCCCCAGGAGTGAACAGTTGTGTAATTCATGAGCAGACAACACATGTTGCTTCCTCACTCTAGCTATCATTACCCCGAACCGCTTGTTTATAAACAAAGTGCCAGTAGCAGGCAATGATCATTCAATGTTTGTTGAAGATTGTACAGACAGGACGGAAATAAGATGCTAGCACCTGCCCCATTATTTCCACTTCTCCCCGTGTTTGACGTCATCACAGGCACAGCTAGACTGAACGCGGTGTATCCTGCCAAGGACTCTGCTATCAATGTTCATTTTCATCGTTGCAAACGATCTCAATTATTTGATACGTTCTCGTTGGAAACTTTGCCACATTAAAAGCTGGTGTGGTTAAATAGGAATGGTATGGCGTGTTGTGTTTATGTTTTAGAAATGGAAAGATTACAAACTTCATTGGGAGCCAGAGGACTATGGCGGTGTTGAGATGCTATACGTCCCGTCGGAGCACATTTGGCTACCCGACATCGTGCTTTATAACAAGTAGGTTGGCTCGCTCTTTGGCTCCACGTGCTAGAAGGACATATCAAGAGAATTACTGTTTTACGAGATCTAAATTCTTACGCTTATCTGCACTAATAAATTTGCATTTATTCCAAAATATAACTGTCAGCGTCTCTGCGTAGACCAGCATCAGCATTACACCCTTCTGACATACATTCCACTGTTTTTTGTTGTTTCTAAATGTCTCCGATTATGCAAATATGTTGATATGCCCTTCTGGCACGATGCTCTTGATATTTAGATTGCAGTGGTAATTTCGCGTAGTCCTGTAGGTAATTTACCAATGTTTTGGAAAGACCTGCTGCTGATACTCGCTTACTAATGGACCGTCTAACTATTCAATTAACTAACCGTATGACTAAATGACTAGGAAAATAATTAACTAATTAGAAAACTGATGGAATAAATATCTTAAGTTAAGTTGAATGATAAATTATTGGTACAACATAAACGCATTGACATTTGTTTACAGTGCGGACGGCAATTATGAGGTCACACTAATGACAAAGGCGACCCTCAAGCACACGGGAGAAGTGTACTGGAAGCCTCCAGCGATCTACAAATCCTCCTGCGAGATTAATGTTGAGTATTTCCCATTTGATCAGCAAAGCTGCATCATGAAGTTCGGTTCCTGGACTTACAATGGCTTCCAGGTGAGGAGTATGTCCACTTTCAGCTTTCTTCCCTTCATTATTCTGTGACATTTGGGCCATGTTATGATAGTACTGGAAGTAGTGTTCGCAGGCGTAGAACGAGCTTTGACATACGTGTATAAAGTTAGGAGGCAAGTACTCTCAGGGTGACTACACTTAATTTTAACAAGTTACAGTGTATTATTTTTTTAAAATAAATCATTCTGATTATATCTGACTTTCTGGACTCTCTTGAATGTACGATTTTTGTCAAACCCTATAGGTTGACTTGAAACACATGGACCAGCAACCGGGAAGTAACCTGGTGAATGTTGGTATTGACCTGAGCGAGTTCTACTTATCTGTAGAATGGGACATTCTGGCAGTCCCTGCGCGAAGGAATGAAGAATACTACCCCTGTTGTGCAGAGCCTTATTCCGGTAAGTTCATTCGAATTTCTATACGTGTCCGCTAATTCGCTCTTGATAACGGGGCGACCGCACACACAATACAAAAGCGTGTAAAAAAAACAAACCACGCAATGTCTAAATTACGAACACAAGTGAAGAAAAATACATTCATAACAAGGAATAAATATAGGTTAATCCTTTTAATTCAGTGTATATTTTTGTTTCAAGAACAAAATTATTTGTATCATTGCGTGTTATTTTCATAAAGTGAACTCTGAAGCCTAGTTGGAAGACATTTATATCCACCTTTGACAACAGTTGTACCTGGTTTAATTTCTCCGTAGTTTTTGAATTTAAAAAAATTCGTCTCTTTTTGTCCATTCTTACGCTGTATTGCAAAGGAATGGTAGACTTTTGTGCCGCTATAAATACAAATAACTAACCCTATTTAGATTTTCCAGAATGTAATTGCCTCAGTTCGAGACGGCATAAATTACGGATAATAATGTGGTATTAACAAGTGTTTGATTTTTTAATATGTATATTTAATTTTATATAATCATTCTTCCAAACCAGCGGTGTACTTGGCAAAAGCTCGCGGCACACCGGTTGAGAACCACTGGTCTAATGTTACGAGTTGGGTGTAGCTCAGTCAAACTACGGACAGGAAAACTTGTGCAGAACTCTTCCACTAACAATGAAATAGTTACCAGAATTTGTTAACCGCTGGAGACATATATACCAAGAGCGAAGCTTAAAACCATTAACTATAGCATAGTGTGGCTAAGTGTCTTAGTGTTTACATTAACGATTTAGCGGCTAGCACCGTGTTCAGCTGGAGTGTTAGTAAAACTGCGTCACAAGTATGTACATATATATTAAAGTAATTGCTATAGTTTGATGAAGTTTGGCTTCTCTTTGCTAGATTGTCTAAATTAAGTTGGAGTTAATTATTCAGTTACTAAACGTGTTTGTTTAAATCCCGCGTATCTTTAAAGTCTTTAAAGCTGCTGCATTATAATCTCAACCTGCTGTAATCTTGTGTGCCTCCGCGATATGATTTAAACCGAAAGCAAGAACACGCTTTTCCCAAACTTTTGATCATGCGTTTAGGATTCGAAACACAGGCGTAACTCCAAAACAACAAATCATCGCTATTACGAACACTAAAACACAACAACTGGTGAAATTGGCGACTGAAAAGTATGATTGATTGTGCAGTTTTTAATAAGCGATCTCGCAGTGATGCATTGAACATCGCATTCATATAATATGTTTAGGCTGTTTATTATCTCCTCTGTACCGTATAAAAGACAAACAATTCTGGCAGACTGGGAGATGAAATGTAATTTTCAGATAAAAATGTGATACAAGCCTGCAATGTGAACGAAATAAAACTGCCAACGCAAGAGTTTTGTGCAGAAATGGGGGGGGGGATAGAACTTCTGTTTGATGTACGTTGACTGGTACTTTAATTTTTAATAATTGCGTCCAGCGAAAGTTTCCTTTGTGGAAAACTAATATTAGCTTAAAGTGATGGTTATAAAAAATCTGTGTGAAACTCTCATAGAGCTCTGGGTTTCTGAGGAACACAAATTTGGAATAACTGACGTGGACTGTTTGAGGAACTATGGCTGAAATGTACCGGTGTTCCTGAATAATTCCTTTCGGATCAATTAAACATTTTTATTACTTTTTAAAGCGGGACTAAAGACTCTGTGTTCACCTGACAGCATTGTATAGAAATACAGAGACGTGTAGATGGCTGTTAGCAGACTTTTATATTTTGAAGATTGCTGTCTTCTTGGTTGTTGCGCCGTGAAGTCTGGTAGAAGTTTACCTACGTTTGAGAGGTCCTGGCTGCCTCTATCGTCAGGGTGATGACTCGTCGCCCTGATGATGGAGGCAGCCAGGAACTCTGAAACGTCGGTAAACTTCTATCATATTACACGGCGCAACAACCCAGAAGACAGCAATCTTCAGACTCACCGCCGTGGAAACCTCAAATCCGATACAGACGCTCATGTTTTGTTACAAAGAATTAGTTGTCAGCGGTCTAGATTCCCGCGACATTAACTGATGCGCAAATTGTCGTGGGGAAGTCGTAACAGAGTACAGGCATACAAATATGTAATCACATACTTTACCATGGGGTTACGGTAGGATGGGTCTTGATGATCTGGATCGTTGAACATTCATGGTCCATGTGTTACATGAGTGTATATGATGATCATCAATATGGTACTGTACATTACACGAAGTTCAATACAATGTAGCCTGGTTTATGTGGTATGTAATCCAAAAGGCTCTCAGATTAAAGCGATAATCCCATTAAATCTCCCACGTGAATGAATCTAAATACACGCACATTTAGTGTCAAAGTGATTAACTTGGTTGTACGTTACCGGTGTCTTATTCCGACTTTGTCGATAGTAGTTAGACGTGGGACCTCGGGTCGGGAGAGCTGACAGACAGTGGTTTAAGTGGTTAAACACGGCTCTGTTTGCATCGGATGTGTCCTAGATACCGCCGTGGTACTCTAAAACACAGAAAGTGTGTAACCTGTCTGTTTTCAAAACGCACGGGCATTTGTTTATCTCACTGGTGTTAGTTACGTTGAGTTGGCGGAGTGACCCTTGATAAATTTATTCTTAAATGGCGTTGACACACAACACGTGTGCGCATGATAGTGGTTATGCCTCTATTTCCGACACCTTTGTTAAAGCGACGTGACGGCAAAGCAGGTATTCAGTATCAAATAACATTCTGCGCGGCAGTGTTCGCTCTATTGTCACACTTAACACGCTGTTGCTGAAACTGCTCGTATAATGTAGAGGTGTTATTCTGGGCGGTGGTACTGAGCAGGGGACGTGCAGAACGTGTCATACGCACCCCCTCCTTATTTAAGACGCCAGGACAGATGATGGGAACAGTACACAGACGGTAAACGTAACAATGTAATTGCTATTGCAGACATCACGTTCAACTTGACGATGCGCCGAAAGACTCTGTTCTACACTGTGAACCTCATCATCCCCTGCGTTGGAATCACGTTCCTCACTGTGCTGGTGTTCTACTTGCCTTCCGACTCGGGCGAGAAGGTGTCGCTCTGCGTCTCCATCCTCCTGTCACTCACAGTGTTCTTTCTGCTGCTCGCTGAAATCATCCCACCAACATCTCTAGCGGTACCTCTGCTGGGCAAGTACCTGCTCTTCACCATGATACTCGTCACGCTGTCCATCTCCATTACCGTCTTCGTCCTCAATGTTCATTTCCGGTAAGTCTTTAATATGTGTACTGTCCAGTTAGGTTATGTTATTAATCAATGCCGTGGACCCGGATACAGCAGGGACCAGAGGACAGGAAATGTTCCAGAAATAATTTAATTCACACTGCAGCGATATTACAACTTTTTATTTTTGTACACACTTTTGTTACAAAAATAATGATATGAATAATATTTATAAGAGTAATGAGCATCTGGGAAAATATTTGACATTAGCTTTTGGACAAGATGGTGAGATGACTGTGATGGCTTATTGTGTAGATATATAAACATGATTTTATTTTGGTACTCGACTCTTACGCTGCAGTTGGAATAAGTCTATAAATTATAAATATATAAACATGTAATTTCATGGAGCACAGTTCTTCAGAAACTAATAGTCGCTAAGCTAAGACAAGAAGTTACCTGCCCTTTATTGAACCCTAAGGTTCATTACCGTGTTTATCTCAAGAGCACGTCACTGATCCTGCCTGAGTCAGATGAATCCAGTCTACACCCTAAACCCTGTTTCTTTATAGAATAAATTTTAATATTTCTCTGCGTTATACACCCAAAGCTTCGAAGTGGTGTCTCCCCTTCAGACATTCTAACCAACATGCTGCATGAATTGTTCCCACCCATGATCTAACAACCCTAACAATATCTGATATACAGAACACATTATGGCGCGTAGTGTTCAATTTCCTCCAGCTTCGTTCCATTTTTCACCTTCTGAATCAAGTATTTAACTCGGAACTCTTTTTGCAAGTACTCAATCTATGTTCCTCCCTTAATGTGAGAGACCGAGTCTTACGTTCATAAGAACAAACAATATAAAATAACTTTTTGAATTGAATACGTGGACCAAAATAAATAAGGTGATACCATTGATTATTAAAAGTTCTAATATAGTTAAGGCATAGTTTTATTGAGAAGGTTAAGTCGTATTGAATTGAACTGGCTAAGGATGAGACACAATGGTGGGCTTTGTTATTAAGCGTATTTTAAATTTGAGTTCTGATACCAATGCAAGATTGGAGTTACCAGTTACAAAGCCGATATTTATTGAGTCGCAGTAACACTGTGCATTTTGAAAATAGTGGCTGAAACTCCATTTGCCAATTAAAAGCGCCCGGATTCTGTATAGCAGGTGCCTGATTCATGAATGGCTGCCTGCCTATTTTTCTTTGTACGCGTTACTGAAACCGACACATCGACTCAACATATATCAATACCACTACAGGAGCGGTGAAATCCACAAGAAGATTTGTATGCGACTTCAATCAGTACACATGAAAGAAGATTCTTTCGAGAGGTACAGCTCTTGATCTGTTGCTCTGCGGAAAAAGTTTCTATTGCAGGAATTCTGAAAGACTATTTACTATCTTGAGACAGGTTACTGATACGCACTGTAAAATTAAACCTTCAAGGTAGTTAGAATAATTTTCCTCTTTTCAGATATTCATGCCAAGATATTCACAAAAGTACATATCACAAATAGTTTATTTTATCAGACTTATATTGTGTTTATTAACTAATTAATTATACCAATTGTAATTGGTCAAAGGATGTTTTCATATATAGCGTAAGATTATTATTAGACAATAAATAACAAATATGTTGTTTCTCTTGGCTTTAGTATTGCGTTCGTAACTCAGCTGAACTTAGTTTTGCGTTTCGATCCCATTTTACTGTAACAGCCTTGCAGCTTGTGTAACACATTAACATACACAGATCTTCCCTGTCTTTTGTAATATACTAACGCAAAAACCAACAGAAACCATAGCTTTGGTCTGGGTAGAACAGACCGGTCCTAATGTTCTAGGATTAACATCCATTTTGCGTTTTGCTTGAACTAAAAGTACGGAGTGCGTCATGAAACGTTCTGAGGTAGTGTTCACTTATCTGCAATATACAGTAATACTAATTACCATTTTCATAAGCATTTTGTTATTAAAATGATCGGCCATTTGTTTTGAGACTTGCGTGACTGTTCATGTCTGCAGGAAACGTTTATAGTCTGAGTATGCTACAACGGTTGTACATTTGGTTTCCTCTGACGCCGTGATTAATATGTCTGCGTTTTTTTCTTATGGAACGCCTTACTATAATTTGAAAAGCACAGCGTTTTTTGCCAGTTATACTGCGTCTCGAGCAACTTGGTTTGCGCAGTAGAACACTGTGAGTGTCTGGTGTAGTGGTAGTGTTTCTGACTGCACTGATAAATGAACTTATTTGCCAGTGACATAGTGAAGCGATTTAGTGACTGTTCTATTTATGGCTTTTCGCCAGGAACTTGTCACTACTGTTATTACATTGGCTGCTGCTTTTTTTATATTTTACGTCGGTACATCTCACCAATTTAAGAAACTTTGTTACACGCGAGTTTTATTGAAATGTTGTATTATTAAATTACTGAGCGAAGTACCCAGGTCATTAATATTGGATTTAGTCAACACCCATGGCTACATTAGCATCTCCCGAACCGCGCTGTGCTAGCTGCCAGCTAATGAACGCTGATTATGGCCAGTACTCGAAAGGAGAGCACTTCAGGCGGCTACGTGCACAGTTTTAATCCGCTTTAATTTATAATTTATTTGTAGTCATGTTGTCTATACGAAAATAAATTGCAGGTCTGCGAAGAATACTGCAGTGTACAGAACTTCTGGGAGATTGTCTTCCTGTCTGAGAACAGACCGGGTACTTAGGTGACACATGCTAAATAGAATTTTGATATTGTAGTCCTCAGAGACCAGAGCACGAACTATTTTCGATACGAAATAGTCTATTGTCCATTCATTGATGAGACTCGAAAGTGTATTTTTCTGGATTTAATAATCTTTAACACAATTTCAAATTGACGTTGCCAGATACATGGATTGTACGGCAACTGTTTTGATAAGATAGGGTAACTATGGATGCCTTCAACTTTAAAATAGGATGTCTTTGGTGGTCTTCTGAGCTGTGACGCAGAATGCTTTTATAGGTTAGGTTACGACCTTCTTAATGAAATGTTGAGGACCACACGGCGTCAAAACGAAGTAAACATCGATAAACGTCTTCATCGCTATGAGAAATTCACATATCATTAGTATATTTGAACTTGACACGTGATTAGGAACTTAATAATTTGTACTATTTACCACATATTATTAGGGTCATCTAGTCAAAATGGATGTTATGAGAAGGGCATGTAGTACGCATGAGTTAGTTGAGAAACGCATCGTCTTAGGCGAAGGCCGAATTGCGGAATTTTTTGAACGCGGTAATTAACTGTTGGGTATTGTAAAAGAAGGCGAGGAATGATTGCTAGCTGAGCGAATGTCAGCTTGTCGATAACTGTTCCTTAAAGTTAGTCGATAAATGTATTAATCACTTTGTTTAAAAATGTAATGTAATCATTTGGTCACTTTTGCTCATTAATTAATATATTTTTCATAAATACTGAATCGCTCTGATTGGTTGTTTCAACTTTGATCTTCGGAACGAATGTGTTAATTTTATTAGTTTTCCTTTCATATGAATCTACCGTACTTAGAGTGGTATGAAGTGATTTGTAATATATAGGCAGAAACACGCGTTCTATAAACATTAAGCAATAAATTACCAGACATACACGAGTACAGAAAGAATCAAATAGGTCATTCTGATTCACCGGAGTGTTAATCTGTTTTACCGCCGGGTCGCTCACAGAGTTACGACGTGTGTGTGGACGCACTTCAGTGCGAATGTTCAAGCGGCAGACCCACTTTTATTTCCTGTTTTTTATTGCCAATTTTAATTGCAGCTTCAAAAGTTGCTAGTTAATTTTTACATTGTGCCACAATGGACAGACGTTGCTAACAATGGCATTTAATGCTCGTGTTACTGTGCTAAAAATTAATTAAATGGTTTCCAATTAGTCGACCCTATTTTATGTCAATTTAAAAGGTAGTATTAAAAGGGGGCCTCATGTGAGTGTAATTGGTAGGATTTAAATATTGGCCAATTAGTGTACGAACTACCGCCTTTCTGTTTATGTAATTTATGTCAAGCTGGATATTTAATTTTTGTCATCTAGTCACAAATGAATTTACTCTCGGAAAAACTAAAAGTTATGAACAAAGTGAATATTAAAAGTGGTATTGTGATATGATACTTATAATTTTTTAATTACAAGTCAGACGCGCAAATTGGTTAGAGAAACGAGTTAATAATCTACAGAACCCGTCAATAATATTTAAAACTCCAGTTCCTAGTTCCCCACTCCATTAAAATCTACATTAGTTAATGCTGTTTATAACTAAACCAAACTAACATATAAAATACATTCTGTGTGCAAAATCAGAATTATTAGATTTTAAAGTAGGAGGTACATGAAGTTACCACTGTGATTTATATGGTACGTAATTTATTTTCCAGATACGAATACATTAAAACGTGTCTGTTTTTGAGTTACGCTTACCTGCTATTGTCGCCCCAGAAAAATGTAAATTTTTAAGCTCAAATTGTATAATTTCTTCAACGATTATTAATAAGCACTACACCACGTAGACGTATGTGGGAGTGGAGGTTAACTCCAGGCATTCTTAACCTTCGCTCTGGAAGAAAGTGAGTGGCCAGCTTCGCGCCTCTGTCGCTCTACCGGTATAAAAAGAAACCGGTACCTATTGGATTGGCTGGGTTAGCCCAAAAGCCGGCATGGAAGTTCTGGTGAAAAGAAATTTCTGTGGTGCCGGGAATCAAACCCTGGTCATCCAGCCCGCACCGTAGTCACTACACTGGCTGAAGGCGGGACATTGCATGCATTTTTATAGTTTATTTAACGATGTTTTGAATATCTCAGATGGACACAACAAAATATAGTTTTTCAGCCGGTACTGAAGTTACGTTTCACTGAGGTTTTAACAGCATGATTGTGGTTTCCAGATGCAGTGTGCGAACATTAGGCTAGGGAAATATATATATATATATATAACTAGAGACAATGCCGAGTTTACAGTTGCGGTCATAAAGCTTCTAATTTCTTTTCGCTGCAAACTGTACACATACAAACGCCTAAAAAGTGCAGATCACGCTACAATCTCACCTGTTGAGCATGACGTCAGAGTTACAACAAAAAACCGAGTAACAAAGTAGTCTACATTTTGAACTTAATAATGGACGCGTTGAGACAGGAATACTTAATGTGACACAAGAACAAGTGTTCCGAAAGGAAAGGAGAGGCGTGGTAGAAGTAGATATAAAATAAGATTAAACCTCCTTTCAAGAAAATTAGCGAGGAGGAATTAATTCGAGAGAAGACTTCTTGTTACGAAATATCAAATGCTAGGTAGTTCCTCCTTAATAGGATTAAAATCTACAAGTTTGATCAACAAATCGTCACAAAAGTGACAATGGTGTCTTTGTTAGGTATTTATCTCTATTGCGATGCCCGGCTTAATCTGAACACGAAAACATCAATTGTTTTTGACGTTTTGAGCATTTTCTGTTTGTATAGGAATGTACTTAAAGGCCTAGCATAATTAAAACGAAGAACAAAATCACTAAGAGATTCTGTTGGTACTTTGGAATTGTAGAGATTTAATTCTGGCAGCTTCGTGTTGAGTCTCATCAGACCGGGTGAAGGATTTGTCCCATTCAAAAAATTGCTTTGTTCCGTTCGCCCTCCAGTTTTAAGTTGTTTTGAGTCTAGGAGGCTTAGACAGGCTGAGGTAGCAGCTAAGATGGGGTTGCAAGAATTGCACTAAGATTTAGGCGAGTAAACCTCTTGGGGAACGTCGAATTTTAAAAATTGATGTTGAGGGAGTATAAGATTCTGTAGTGTGGAGTTTCCACAATTCTTGTAATTTGTGTAGTGGACAAAGTTGACAAGCTACACTGATATTAATAAATTTAATATGGAATCCGAGGGGCAGAAACTGGACCCGACTGTATGAGGAAGTAAGGATTCTCATGTTTGAAGAAAATGCTGGCCAGGTTTAGCAACCCGATCAATCCCCATGATATCGCTGTACATTTACCCGACTCTGTAGACACAACTATTTGTCAGCTCACTGCAAACACAAACGTTATCGGCATTAGCTGTTTTCTAAAACTTGCGCTAATCGTAGGTCTGTATACTGCATTCCTGTCAGCTCACGAAAAAAAAAGATCAAAGCCACACGTGTCACTGCGCCACCAATGGGGCTTTGAGACTTACGTTACAATCCCAAAGATTTACCTAACGTCACAAAAACTTTCATGTCCTTTTTTCACGAGATTTTAATGCCGATAAGGCTAGATTACGTCATGGATCGACAGGACCCTAATATAAAGTTTAAAACCCAGGAACTTTATCTGCGAAGATCGCTGTATTCTTAGTTGCAGCGTCATGTAATCTAGCAGACGTTCACCGTCTCAGAGGCCATTTGCTGCCTCCATCATCAGGGCCGTGAGAATCTAAAATCCAACTTTAATATGTTTATAGTTCTACTTGGAACGTGCTGTATCGATTTGGTAATCGACCGAAAATATTAGAATTTCTATTCATACAAAAGTGTTGGTGACAAAATGATTTGCCTGTCGTATAACGAAGAAAGGCAGTAGTACCTTTCTTCAGAAGCTATTCGTCGCTCAGTTAGTCAAGGAGTTTACGCCTTCTAAAGAACCTAAAAGTTCATTACGATGTATGCTACAGTCCGCCACTCGTCCTCCTCCTGAGTCAGATGTATCTAGTGGCGATGTCGGTCTTAAGGGTGTGGACTTGTAGGTAGATACCAACGTTTTGGAGAAACATGCTGCCTCCATCTTCATGTCCACATGACGTTACTACCAAGAGGACCGATATCAACATGTTAGCAGCCGTGTGAACCTCAGATCTCAAACAGATATGTGCAGTATTTAATGTCATGCTATATTTTTTCAAGATCCGTCTTAATATTATCCCTCTACTGCTAGGTCTATAAAGTAGTTCTTCCCATCTGGGTATTCCCACAAGTAAGATACAAAAGATGAAATTGACTACAGCTGTGGTGGCTTTGTCTGACGATTAACAATAAAATATGACTGCTAAGAAATCGAATAAGCAGTTGTGGACGGCCAACAAGGGGTGGTTCTCTAGCGTGGGGCCTTGGGCGGGGAGCTAGTAACTCATCACAGAAAAATAAACAGCATATTCCGTATTTTTATCCAAGGCTTTGGACTTGAAGAAGGTAAACGAATATCTCTTCCCTGTAAGGTCTGTATTGAGTTACATGCAATCAACATCATTGTATTTATTATTTATAAAGACATTGAGAGAATCAAGGGTATATAACTATTCATTGAAGGGATGCTATCTCTCTGTTTAATTAAGCATCACGACACAAATTGTACGGACGAGTGGAGGTATAGCTCCACGAATTTTTAACTTCATCGCAAATTCGAGAGGAGTGTGGTCAGCTTTGCTCCCGGAACGCCCCCCCCCCTCCCCCGCGGTAACTACTGGATACGAGGCTGGATGGACTTCAAAAGCGGCCTTAACGAGGTGATCGGATGAGAAATCCTCGCCCCTACTTGTAATCGAACCAAAGCCTTCCAGCACGACTGGTACAGTAACACATAAATTAAATTGGATTGTGGAAGGGGATATGGAATTTGAATGAGTGCAGTAAGGATGGAGAAAAATGTCCTTTGTGTGTGGTTCAGATGCAGCCAGTCTCTTTTCCAGGCATACTCGTCTATCATCTTGTTAAAGAAACTTTACACCAACATAGTATTGAGATTTTCCTTGCGTTACCGCAGACAACATTGTTAAAATTTATCAGACGCTGACATCATCATAATAGTGGACCCATGCGAAATAACGAGAATTCTTCATTGACATTTAAAATTTCTGAAGTTGTCATTTATGGAGAGAAATGTAGACTTGCATTTCTATAGAATGAGCATTGAAACACGTGAAATATTGTAATTCGATAAAAGTGACAGACTCCGATGTACATTATCTTCACTACAGGAGCTGGAGTCTTTATATTCCGGTTTCAGACTTTCGTCGTTTACGCGATCGAACCAAGTATTATTTTCCTCATGATATGTCTGTTTTAATATTATCTGTGTTATAGCTATTGAATTTTGTAATTTTCTTTTTTATTCGTTTTAAATTTCTCCAAATCGTTTCTGATCTCTTGGCAATTATTATAAATCCATTGAACGATCTTACGAATTGGATTTCTGCCGCGTTGAACTTCAGTTAAGTGGACACAATGATCTTCTGCCTCTTTTTTCAAGCGTTCGTTAAATGTACTAGTCAATTTCATCTACATTCCTCACTGCATTTGCAAACCACATTATTTTTATTCAAATGAAGGGCTGTGGGAAAACACAACATTTAAGTTTAATTCTGAATCAAAATATAAAATAAGCAAGCAAACAAACTATTAACACCATAAAAAAGACACTATTGCCAAACGCGTTTCAACCTCAAGAGGTCATCATCATCATCAGTGGCAACAGCGAAATTAATTAATTTAATCAAAATGGTTTAAAATTGGTTTAGGAAACAAATCATGAAGTAGAGTATTTTACAAAAGCATATCAAGCAACACTACACTAGATGTTGGTTTCACAGGAGTTGAACTCTGCACTCTGAATCAAGAGAATGATTTTGGTAATCCTGTGTTTGTCACTTGCTGTCAAAAGTAAATATGTCTGACAGTTTCTTAATACTACAGAATATTTTATTCAAAACGCAACCCTAACTGCTAGATGAACCCGTTCATGCACAAAACGACGAAACAAATGAGGGCATTTGTCAAACGCAAACACATTCTGTGTTCCGTAATTTCATTACCACTCGGCGTATTGTTGTTTTATTCAGCACTTGTTCTTCAGGATACGAATTGTTAAAATCCTTAATAGACAAATGATTTCCATGCGAAGTAATGTCATTAACGAATACACGTTTCAAGTAGGATTAGACGTTTTCACCGGTGAGTACGAAGATGGCTGTCTTCTGGGTTGTTGGGCCGTGTAGTCTGATAGAAGTTTACCGACGTTTCAGAGGCCCTTGCTGCGTCGATCTTTAGAGAAATGAGTGATGATAGAGACAGTAAGGACCTCTGAAACTTAAACTAAACGTGAGGTGAACTTCTCAGACTACACTGCGCTACAACACAGATGACACATCTTAACAAACATTTCGCTCGTGAATAGCTACTGCTCAACTGGCTTGACCAGCGGCCTAGCAACCAAGGTGACCTTGAATCAATGTTACGGTGTGTTGCTGGCAGGTGGCGTTGATGGCTATTTAATTTTTGTAACGCAGCGAGTGTTTGCTGTTGGGTTAAGTTTTAAATATTTCACTGTGGAAGATATCAGCGCAAAACTGTTTTCGTGTATAAGATGGATGTATTGACTGAATAGGTACAGTCCGCGACTGTAATCTTGAGACTTGCGGGGGGAGGAAGTGGGGTGGAGGAAGGGGGAAAGATAGCGTCTGCCTTTAACGCTACGGACTTAATGCATTCCTTGCAAGTCTCAAGATTACAGTCGTGGAATATATTTTTATCGCTTGTTTCAGTTCTTCTTCCACGCACAAGATGTCTCCGTGGGTGAAGCGTGTCTTCCTAAATTTCATGCCCCGATTGCTTATGATGCGCCGACCACATTATTCGTCGCGGGAAAATATCGAAGAAACAAACTTTTCAGACAACGGCAATACCAACGAAATGGACGTCAGGTAATTTAATAAACTACATAATTTCTATAAATTTTAGAAACAAGAAATTCGTTCGTTCAATACGCGTTTGTCCCCTGTGCCTATGGTTCAGTCAGTAAAGTGACTTTTGTTAGATTGAGTTTATCCAGCGGCGAATATGAAGATGACTGTCTTCTGGGTTGTTTCGCCGTGCAGTCTGGTAGAAGGCTATCTTCGTTTCAGAGGTGCTGGCGATCGCACTTATGATGGAGGCAGCAAGCACCAATGAAACGTCCACTGAACCATTTGAAGACTGAAGCATTTATATATAATATATAAAAATTAAATTTCTGCTGGAAAGCGAACATAATTTTTCTCCGGCGCAAAACACCAATTTTTTAATGGTGTTTAAATAAAGTATCCCTGTTTGTTCGGAGAATAATTAAAAAATCACGAATACATTCCGTGGGGAAGGTGGAATTATTGTTGAGTGTTAAAATCAATGGTAGAGTGCTTTATAGGTTTAAACGTTTTTCGTTATTTTTGGCATAAAATACGAAGACGCATGGGAGAATAACTTTACTGCGTCTAAATGTGTATTCCTCTATGTGACAAACATGTGATTAAAACGCCCAAGGCCGATCGAAGCGTCACAGCTGTATCCGGACAGTTGACTGCTTTATCAATCACAAAATATCCATTCTCTCTCATGATATCCTGTTGAAGACTCACTCATTACATGCCCAGTTTCACATAATTCGGCTCTAATTTCCCTTTCCATGTGGTCAATGGTTACATCTATAATTAGTTTTATGATTTCACTGTTAGTAGGTTTTTTTTTCGGTTACACAGGTAAATAATTAGCTACCGCAGATGTCCGTATATGAATTAATGAACGACCAGATGCAGTATACGTTTCGTTTTGAAATTGAATTTGCATCGTATAACTGGGTAGATGCGAAAGGCTATTACAGTTCAGCGCTAGGAGCATTAGCAACGAGTAAGTGCTATTTATGAGTGCAGTCCAGGCAGTGAGCGAACAAGGACGTTCTAGGCCGCCCATTCGTGATTTTCATAGTGCAGGGGCTCCGCCACGAAGTTTGACTAGAAAAATCACTATGACCTGTTGAAGGAAGATCATTCACACTGTAGTTAAACTCTCCAGACTTTTACTATTTAGTCGATGATTTGGATCGACCTATTTATAAATAGAAAAGAGCTGAAGTATAGCCGTTGTGGTCTGCGTTCCATTAATGTCTCTGCGTTTGCTGCAAGGGCAAGAGGGAAACTGCAATATATTTGACCCACGGTTGTCGGAGAGGATGGATGAACTGCTTACACCACATTATTGCTCTATTAATAGGTCGATTAATTATAAATATCTCAGAATAAATACGCGAAATAGGAATGTTAATCTTGGCAGTAAAGATAATGATGCAAAAACCCATTAAAATCCAGCGGTGAGTAATTTTTCACCGAGAACCTCGTTCCCCGTCATCTTCCTTCCATTCCTGCACATCTTTCTTATGTTTATCTCCTTTAGAAACAGGCTTATTCACAAAAGCTGACCAGTTGTTGCAACACTTGCAAAATAAATATTGTAATATGTGGTAAGTCAAAAATCATATCCTGTTGTGCACCCTATATGCCTATGAGGTCAGTGCCCTAGTAAAACTAGTTTTCGAAGATCCTGAAAGTGCAAGACATTACCACATATGAGCTCTTTTGGTTTTGTCATGATCTGAATTTGTTTCTTATGTTTATACCTTGAACGTAATTCCACTGGTCGTGAAAGTTTTTTGATGAGTGAAGTAGGCTACTGGATAACCCATATATTGTAAATTAAAGCTTTACATCATCCACAAAAAGAAATCCTCTTTGTTGTATGTTAGTTCTCAAAAAAATTATATTTATGAAAAACCGTGAGCCTGTGGAAACTTAATTTTTGTTAAGGTAAAATTAGTAAATATTTTTATAGAGCAGAAACTATGGGACAAAAACTTCCTAATCGCCAAAGAGGGCAGAACAAAATATCACGTCTCTCAAAGTTGTTTGTACCATTAGCAGACACTAATCTTCCCATAACTGACAAAGAAGCTAATGCTCTGCAGAAGGAAAAGGACACAAGTTTTGTTTCTTGCTTCTCTACATCGTTTCGAAGAGAAAGCTTCTGCCCCATGACAGCTAAAAGCAGAGGAATTAAGGACTGAAGAGTAGTGCTTTCACTACTGATCTTTATTTCGTTGCAGCGACGTTTTACACCAGCCATCTACGACCTCGTTATCCAACAAATGTCGATGCCATGTGATCAGAGCTTTGGAATTTGATGTGTGACATTTGCGAATGGTTCCATCGCCATCAGAATTGCTTTGGTGACAGGGGATTCCCGCGTACAAACATGCGATTCTTTATGCAAAGTGCCTGTTATTTTTATACGATGTTAACTAGAATGAGGATGTTTTGACACATCTTAGTATAGCTCTTAAACGTTAAATTAAATGTAAATCCATTTAGCCGTTCTCGAGCTGTTACATTCGGACAAACAGACGAACGAGGTGAAGATACATGCCTGTTTGGAAGTTTTAGTTAAGAATGCGCCAAAGAAATATACAATAGAGGTTCGGGTTCCAGGAAGGGCAAGATTTTTATTTTCGTCATGAAAAGATGATGTAGATTAGACCTGATGAGAATACCATTATACTGAATAAAATGGAAATAAAACTAAATCTACAATATTATACAGAAATTCCTATAGATGTAGGATTATAATAAAGTGCAATCAAAGAAAAGGAGTCTTGGAAACGTCAACAAATCTTGCCAGATCAGTGTAAAACATTTAACACGATACATCAGAATAATGTATGGCGGAGAAGCAGCATTTTACCAGTATTTTATTTTTTTGATAATAATGGATATACATTTGATATACGCTGAGTTGATATCGTGATATCTGATAAATAACAAGTCTTTTCTTTGGAATCGGGTGTCTCATATTTTAGACGTAAAATGACCATAGAAACTAAGCTAAATAAGTACAGAAGGGGAAGATACTAACGTCACAAAAAGGAATGGAGAAGTATAAAACTATTCGAGGCAAAACTAAGAGTGAAACGTGAAGGAGCGGGTGAGCAAGACGTCACAAGACAGATTGATGTCGGACTCGAGCAATTTGTCTCGGGGATGAAGCAGTTTCTACACGGGCCTCAAAATAAGACTTTTCACGTAGCACAAATTCCTCGGAGATTGCCTCATTTTTCTCTTGAAATGTATCATGGGAGTAAAGAGTGGGATCAGCTTGGTTTACACAGCAGGGACTTCCCTTGAGGAGGGACTGATTAAAAAAAGGCTCATCTTGACGTATCGCCCTATTTACCACCTCGAAGAACACGGATTATTTATTTCAATATCATTATGCACTTGATCATTGTGGTGTTTTCTTTGCTGTAAAAACTGAATTCACAAATATTGCTTAGACGAACTTCGGCTTCAAATGGTTAATGTAAACTTCTTTTAGAAAATGCATGTTTGTTTACTGATTTACCATGTTTGATGCTGTCGGTATTCGGGTTGTAACGCCGTTTGGATTTCTGGGTAGATACCAACGTTTCAGTACGTTTCAGAGGAACTTGCTGTCTCCATATTCAGGGCTGCCTAGGAGTTGATATGGCGTTAAAACCCGAGATCAACATTAATATCTTCATCGGCGTGAGTACCCAAGATCTCTTATGTGAAGACAATTTCGTATGTTATATTTTAGGGACAGCATAAGCGACCCATATCCATTGGAAATTAAAGGGAGTCCAGGGTTTGAATCTGTATCAACGGCGTACAAGACGGTACTCAGCCAGGACGAAGAAACCAGGCAGCACCAGCCACATTCATCCGGTAAGTCCCTGCTCTCAGCTTTATTTAAACGTGGTTAAAACTTGATACGTCTATATAATGACTGTTACTTCTGTTATAATATGTGGATTAAGTGCACTACTAGTCACCTTGAGGGTCCTATCCTTAAGGCATATGCTTTTAATCCTTCGGCAGGTATTAATGAAACATACATTCTACGATTTTTACCAAGTGTGAGTTTGGATAAATGACTTCAATTGCCTTTTCCTTAAGGATCTGATTGAACTTGTGCGAGCTCATTGCTAGGGTCTGATAAGACCTAAAATACATTTATATTATTCGTATAGGTACATAAACATATGTATGTAGCTTTAATTAACATTAATTAAGTTAATAGTTATCACACATTTCATATCCAGGCAAAGAATGCAAAGACTTTTGAACCACTCTGTATTACTTTGATACTTTCACGGTTCATTTATTGGCTGTAAGGAACAAGCTTACTAACTCGACTGGTTGAATGAAATGTAGCGTGGTGGTAATCCACGCATGACGTACCGTAGGTCGGCTTCAGAACAACTTACTTGGCAGTTGAGCAGACTTTAAACTACATTCCTCGTTTTCAGTTTACCTAACAAAACTTCTGACTTGCAACTATAGAAGAGTATTTCAGGAAATGAAGATGCTTAGAAATATATAAAAACTGCATTTGAAATTATTTGTCTATAAAGTATATAATAATTCTAGAAGCGTCAGGAAATCTTTGTAACAAACGTAGTTTTACGTAAGAAAGCAATTATCTGGAGAACAATTTTGATTAATAAAACACTTTACATTATATTTCTAGAATGAATTCGGTAATGTAGCTCGTCACACAATTGATTATATGAGGTAGAATACAGTATTGATTTCGGTGATATTTGGCGGACAAATCTGTGCTACTGATTCTATCGTTTTATTGTATTTATATATTCAAAATTTATACCAAATCCGTGTTCTCGTTGCAAACTGCAGTGACGGTCAGAACGCAGACAGAGCGCGTGTTGCAAGCATGTGAATGAACCGTTATTACAAAAAATGAATAGAAGATAACCAAATCTAGCAGTTGGAACAGTTTTGTGTATAAAATATTAGTCTATGCAGAATTGTTATCTCCATTTCCAGCGATGTAAAAATAGAAAACTTAGTGAAACGTAAAGGCACGCCGGTATCGAAACAAAGACAACGGTCTGTGCCCTTTAGTTTTAAACAGAAAGACATTCCTTAATGTTGTAGCGCCTTGGTATTCTGTGATTATGTTACACGTTACGCGTAGCGTACTTATTAAGTGCAATGTAAGATTGCAATTTTATAAATGTTACAAAAAAGAATAGGAAGAAAGCAAAGACTGCAATCAGTGGCCCTAGTTTATCAGAGACAGCAGTACGCTCTGTCGCCGCAGTGACCTATTTTGTTTCATTTTAGTTATTTATCTTTTACGTGAAAATGGACTGTATTCAAGATGACGTCATTTGTATGACACATGAGTATATTTTTATTGTGTGGAGTTTCAGAGGCTTTATACTACATAGTATCTTAAATGTATAGACGGTAGTAAATCCAGACGTAAGTAGATTTATTATTTCAATTTATCTTTTGGTTTAAACCTAACATCAACGTTTGTTCAAACGTGTATGAATTACCGGTATATACTTAATTCTGAAGATGTATTTAAAACGTATACCGACATGATGATTTTGTGAATTTTACGACTAACATTGTCGTGTTTATCAGTGAAGGAAAATAAGCAGGTGTAGTTCAGATCAGGTGGTGAAGTGAGCCCTGTGGTCTCTGCATTGCGGCGCACAGAGTCACGTGTACTGTTTATGGCCAGGCCCTGCTATTGTATGTAGGAAAGTGTGTGGGCCGTAAGATTTACGTCCGGTTTGTCAAAATCACCGCTGGTGAACCGTGTGCAGGTAGGGCGAAAGTGGCCTA
Organism: Zootermopsis nevadensis; assembly: GCF_000696155.1. The sequence continues at coordinate 884,624 of NW_019059605.1, read as the reverse complement.
AAATTGTATCTGTAAACGTGCCCCAGTGCATTACGTAAATCCTATTTCTTATGCACCTGAAATAAACTTAAAGACGACTTCGCAGTTTCAGTTTATTAGTTTAGACAGTAAAATTATTGGCAGCAATAATAGCTTTATAATTTATTTAATTCCGTATCAAGAGAGGAGACCAATTTAAACAAGGATGTCTTTCAGGGAAGTGATTTAGCTGGTTATTAACATTTGTAAGCTGCTTGCCGGAAGTATGGGGGGAAGTATGTGTGAAAATAACACTGCTGCTTATAGCTATGACATATTATTATTATAGTAGTAGGCATTTATTAGCATGCTATTAAATATTATTAACTTCATTTTTGCTGGCACTTGGTATATATGTACACAAGCTCATGCGGAAATAAAATGTATTTTCTTCCTGATCTGTATAGTTATTTATATTTTGTTATCCATTATCATTCATTAAAGAACAAGCGTAGAATATTTGCTTTTCTCGTAATTGTAAATTAACACACACTTTTTAGTTTTCGTAAGAACATAATAATAACAATAATTCTTTATAACAATAATAATAGAATTAGCCATACGCTTTCGTATCCTTGTGTCTCATTAAAGTTTGATAAAATTAATATGAAGGGAAAGGACGTACATGCTACCGTTTCATTCTTTCTGGCTGTAATATCAGTATTCTTGCTTGCGTGAAGGTTAAATAGGCCACGGTCGTTAATTATAAACATTACCATTCAAATAGGCCTATTTATCTTGCTGTATCTTATACACGAAAAGCCTCAAAGTCATTCGAAATTGGTAGCACATAGATCTTTCATCAGGTTGAACTGGTTTAGCGCTTGCTGGTTTCTTCGGTGTTATTTATTTTATCTAGAATTAATTATTCGTATAAATGTCTGCTGTGTCACTGAATTTACATATTAATACTCATAGGCTGCATTCCTATATGACTCATAGGGATTTTTTGTGGCATTGAGATAAATAGGCTGTAATAACAGGGCAGCGTGAGACAGCCTAAAGTTAAACCACTTTTAAAGAGGCTGCTTTATGTAGAATCTTCGGCTTCTTTGTTTTTCAGACGACATGAGCTTGCAACAGGATAGTTGAAGTCATATTCAGCTTCTTGTTCCATCTCTTTGTTTTTGTCTATTATCGGGATTTCGTCTCTCTCGCTTACGCTGTATAGTAGGTTTTCGCAATTAACCGCATCTGAAACAAAACAGTAGGTCTATATTGCTAATATATCACAGCAAAGTAAATTATCTTCAAAAATTATCCTACCAATAATATTATGTTCAGACCTAACTGATTAATTCTAAATTTTTAATTGTCAGCATATTTAATCAAAATTTTAAGACAGAAAAATTATGAAGATTTCTGTCTTCTGGGTTGTTGCGCCGTGTAGTCTGGTCGATGTTAACCAGCGTTTCAGAGGTCATACTGCCTCCATCATCAGGGCGATGAGTATGAAGATTTCTGTCTTCTGGGTTGTTGCGCCGTGTAGTCTGGTCGATGTTAACCAGCGTTTCAGAGGTCATACTGCCTCCATCATCAGGGCGATGAGTATGAAGATTTCTGTCTTCTGGGTTGTTGCGCCGTGTAGTCTGGTCGATGTTAACCAGCGTTTCAGAGGTCATACTGCCTCCATCATCAGGGCGATGAGTATGAAGATTTCTGTCTTCTGGGTTGTTGCGCCGTGTAGTCTGGTCGATGTTAACCAGCGTTTCAGAGGTCATACTGCCTCCATCATCAGGGCGATGAGTATGAAGATTTCTGTCTTCTGGGTTGTTGCGCCGTGTAGTCTGGTCGATGTTAACCAGCGTTTCAGAGGTCATACTGCCTCCATCATCAGGGCGATGAGTATGAAGATTTCTGTCTTCTGGGTTGTTGCGCCGTGTAGTCTGGTCGATGTTAACCAGCGTTTCAGAGGTCATACTGCCTCCATCATCAGGGCGATGAGTATGAAGATTTCTGTCTTCTGGGTTGTTGCGCCGTGTAGTCTGGTCGATGTTAACCAGCGTTTCAGAGGTCATACTGCCTCCATCATCAGGGCGATGAGTATGAAGATTTCTGTCTTCTGGGTTGTTGCGCCGTGTAGTCTGGTCGATGTTAACCAGCGTTTCAGAGGTCATACTGCCTCCATCATCAGGGCGATGAGTATGAAGATTTCTGTCTTCTGGGTTGTTGCGCCGTGTAGTCTGGTCGATGTTAACCAGCGTTTCAGAGGTCATACTGCCTCCATCATCAGGGCGATGAGTATGAAGTTTTCTGTCTTCTGGGTTGTGGCGCTGTGTAGTCTGGTCGATGTTTACCAACGTTTCAGAGGTGAAAACCTCAAATCTTACACAGAAAAATTATGTTACGATATATTATTATTCTTCACAATAAAATAGCAAAACTTAAACGTCCTCGTAACTCTATAAAGCGTTCTACACGTATTTGTGATAAACTAGTCTTTGGCGATGGTGAACTAACCTTGTGTCGCCATGTGGTCACAGTAGAACGTGTCCATGTGCAGTGTACGTTTCCATGTAACGAATCTCATCACTGCAGGAACAATGAGGATCACTACCACTAGCAGTGGCACAACAATCAACCACAGAGCGAACGGATGATTAAGAAACTTTCCACCGGGCAAAAATCTGTTAGCAGAATGATACTTCGATTATATGGAATATCAGCCACTTAATATTGTGTGGGTTTCTGTGATGATTGTACCAATAAAGTGCATTTAATAGTGGAAATTAAGCCTTCAGTGTCAGTTTGTGTGGGTTTCTGTGATGATTGTACCAGTAAAATAAATTTAATAGGGGAAATTAAGCCTTCAGTGTCAGTACTAGTAAATTTGTCATATTCATGTACCCTTTCTTCAGGAACAATTCAGCATTCAACATTTTGGAGGAATGCACATGCACTGTTTCTTACCTCATTTACATATCCTAAATCTGATAAAAGCAGAGACATTTTTAATATTTTCTGTAATTGCACACACATTTCACGCACAGAAAGTATGTGAATCACAGTGTATTAATTTCGAATCTTCAAAAGAAAGCCAGCAACTTTCCAAATTTTGCTTATAGCTGCTTCTTCCACTATTAGTGTAGGCGTACTTGGAAATTTGTAGTATTATTAGTTAATCTGTACTGATATTAAGTTGGTAATAAGAAACAAAATATGGAATACAATGTGATAAACAATTCATATTGGAAATTGAAATATACGTATCGTTCAATTGAAGTCTTGATAAATATTTCCTTCTGCTTAAATAAGATGCATTTGTCCCAGTTTCTTTGTATTTGGAAAAAATATTATTGTAAACACTATCTGAAATTAGGACAGTTTACTCACCTTCTTAATGCAGAATTAAAATCTGCATTCGAGCAGTTGACACCTGTCCACCCCTTATCACATTTACATGTTAGGTAATCGGTACATTTCCCGTTCACACATCCATCTGGACACTTTGCAGTGCAGATGTTATGGCGTGTGTGATGTATATATTTGTCATGACAAGTGCAATTGTTAGGCGCTACACAAACACCATTTTCACATCCGTCATGGCACTCTGGTAAACATTTGTAAAGTTCCCTTGTATCTTTGGCGTACCCAGGATTACACGTGCAGAAATTTGGGGCCGTGCATACCCCGTTTAAACAGCCTTCTTTACATTTCGGCACACATTTGTAAGTATAATAAGCGTCTTTATGAAAACCGCTTTTACATACACATGTATTTGGAGACACACATGTTCCGTTAATACAATCTGGATCACATACCGGTACACACATTGTTGTGTTTTCTGTGTCGTTTGTAAATCCGTCGTCACAGGTACATACGTTCGGTTCGGTACATAATCCATTAATACATTCAGGATCACATACCGGTACACACATTGTTGTGTTTTCTGTGTCGTTTGTAAATCCGTCGTCACAGGTACATACGTTCGGTTCGGTACATAATCCATTAATACATTCAGGATCACATACCGGTACACACATTGTTGTGTTTTCTGTGTCGTTTGTAAATCCGTCGTCACAGGTACATACGTTCGGTTCGGTACATAATCCATTAATACATTCAGGATCACATACCGGTACACACATTGTTGTGTTTTCTGTGTCGTTTGTAAATCCGTCGTCACAGGTACATACGTTCGGTTCGGTACATAATCCATTAATACATTCAGGATCACATACCGGTACACACATTGTTGTGTTTTCTGTGTCGTTTGTAAATCCGTCGTCACAGGTACATACGTTCGGTTCGGTACATAATCCATTAATACATTCAGGATCACATACCGGTACACACATTGTTGTGTTTTCTGTGTCGTTTGTAAATCCGTCGTCACAGGTACATACGTTCGGTTCGGTACATAATCCATTAATACATTCAGGATCACATACCGGTACACACATTGTTGTGTTTTCTGTGTCGTTTGTAAATCCGTCGTCACAGGTACATACGTTCGGTTCGGTACATAATCCATTAATACATTCAGGATCACATACCGGTACACACATTGTTGTGTTTTCTGTGTCGTTTGTAAATCCGTCGTCACAGGTACATACGTTCGGTTCGGTACATAATCCATTAATACATTCAGGATCACATACCGGTACACACATTGTTGTGTTTTCTGTGTCGTTTGTAAATCCGTCGTCACAGGTACATACGTTCGGTTCGGTACATAATCCATTAATACATTCAGGATCACAAACTGGTACACACTTTGTGTTACTGTTTCCATCCTTAATGAATCCAGCTTTGCATGTGCAAGTATTTGGAGCTGTACATATTCCATTTATACATTCATCACTACATACTGGCACACAGTTTTTGGAATTATTAATATCTCTCGAAAATCCAACGTTGCATGTGCAGATATTAGGGTAAATGCACTGTCCATTTGTACAGGCTGGGATGCAAATCGGTGAACATTTGTTACTAATAATAAGATCTTTACTGTAGCCACTATTACAAGAGCAAACATTGGGCTTCGTACAAATTCCATTTATGCAGTGTGGATTACAAATGGCAACACAGAACTTGCTGTTCGGAAGGTATTCTCCGTAACCAGTACTACACGTGCAGACATTTGGTGCTGTGCATTGCCCATTTATGCATGCAGGACTACAGATAGGAAGACATTTGTTGCTATTGTTGTGATCTTTTGTGTAGCCATTGTTGCATGTGCACACATCAGGTAATGTGCATTGTGCATTTATGCATGCCGGACTACAGATAGGAAGACATTTGTTGCTATTGTTGTGATCTTTTGTGTAGCCATTGTTGCATGTGCACACATCAGGTAATGTGCATTGTGCATTTATGCATGCCGGACTACAGATAGGAAGACATTTGTTGCTATTGTTGTGATCTTTTGTGTAGCCATTGTTGCATGTGCACACATCAGGTAATGTGCATTGTGCATTTATGCATGCCGGACTACAGATAGGAAGACATTTGTTGCTATTGTTGTGATCTTTTGTGTAGCCATTGTTGCATGTGCACACATCAGGTAATGTGCATTGTGCATTTATGCATGCCGGACTACAGATAGGAAGACATTTGTTGCTATTGTTGTGATCTTTTGTGTAGCCATTGTTGCATGTGCACACATCAGGTAATGTGCATTGTGCATTTATGCATGCCGGACTACAGATAGGAAGACATTTGTTGCTATTGTTGTGATCTTTTGTGTAGCCATTGTTGCATGTGCACACATCAGGTAATGTGCATTGTGCATTTATGCATGCCGGACTACAGATAGGAAGACATTTGTTGCTATTGTTGTGATCTTTTGTGTAGCCATTGTTGCATGTGCACACATCAGGTGATGTGCATTGTGCATTTGTACACCCAGAACTGCAAACAGGTATGCAGCTCGTATTGTTGCTTGGGTGTTTCATGTAGCCAGCATCGCATTTGGAGCAAACGTTCGGGGCTATACATTGACTGTGAACACAGCTTGGATTACAGATAGGGCTACATACAGAATTTATTTCCTTATATCCATCACAGCAAATTTTCTCATAGCGATAAGCTGTGTACGTCTGAAACGGAAAGTTGTATTACTTCAGAATGCACGACCTCAAAAACGTCATACTCTTTTTATTGTCGAATTAACTCACAGTTTGCTTAATTAGAAATTATAAAACAAGAAACTAATTGTAACTGTTTGTCTCACTGATACATTTTATTATTTATTTATGTTATGTAGTGATGATGGTTGAAATAGAACCAAGGACTTTTTAAATGAGTTGATGTGGTATGCACTAGACCATCGGTAACTTAGTTCTGGAAGGTACCTTGGATTGATTCCAGTGGTTTCTACTAATATTAAAAACAAAAGAGAAGTACAGAATCTGTCATTGTCATGACATTGAAACACAAAAAGTTTGTAAAATTAACTTCTGAAACGTCGCTTACGTTAAATATACTTGAAACAATTGCACAGTATCCAACATAATATTTACATAGTGAAAGAGCCATTGTCAGGGAGATGCAGAGAATAACAAATGCCATAGACAAAGCAATATTTCCATTAAAAGCAAATACGTGCTACTACCAATGTACTGCTGTTGCCATTATGTGTATTGTTTATAATAATCTGTAAAAAGTCCCAGTCTTGTGACATTTTGTTCACGAGTCCGGCACGCTAACCCAAGAACAAAATTTAATTTAGCTTTGTGAGCTGTGTGCGGCTCAGTCAGATTACTCTGACAGTGGCTGTGCTTAAGTCAAGTCCGGGGATATTTTGACCGCAGTACGTTATAAGAACAGCACGGGTCTTTAATGAAAAACTTACCCGAGTTCCCCATTTGACAAGCCTCGCAATTCTAGTCTGCTTACAACCGAAGATACACCAACTCTTTCTGTAAGTTTCAGTGTGGGTCTTGAAGTAGGAAAAATGTTCCGATTTAGTGTACCTGCAGACGAAGTTGTTGGAATGTAGAAATAGTAAAAATCTGCAATGTAAAGGTGGGATTGCCTTGTTTTCCCTCTACGAAATACATAAGTACAGAAATGTTAGTACAGTCACCTTGCTTGAATCTTTTTGCAGAGAAGGAAATTTATTTAATAAAGTGTAGGGATTCTCACTATTTTTTTATAGTTCTAAATTTATTTTTTAGGAAAGTCAATTTAATTTCATGGAATCGTCAGACTTTGTCTGCTGTCAACTAATCGCCATCTTGTATCAAGGTCATCGTACGAAATTTGCAAACATTGCACAAGCAACATATATAATACTTTTTCTGAATATTTTATGGCACTGTGCGTCTTTAATTAAACACATGGAAAATAATTTATTCCTAATGCGGAGATGATTGTATAGTACGCACGCTGTTTCTATAAAATGTATACAACTTTCAACATAGTAATACTAAAAATATGTACTGCGGTTGCATATAAGGACGTAATTGACATAAACACGCCAATCTGTAATTAGAAATCTCTCCGTAGATAAAAGATTCCAGTCACATTAATGGTGCGAATTTCTGAGGTGACCTAATAAATACTACGTACCATATTTGGTATACAAGCCGTCTTAAATTATACGCATAAATGGATAATTGTTTTATTTTTAACCGTCTAATCACAATAAAATATTTTATTAAAATATTATTACTACAATTAACATTTAATGTGATAACAGAGTACAATTGATCTAGAAGAGGATAACTGATATTTAATGGACATCTGACGAAGGATTGCATTTAGAATATTACATTTGAATTTATATCGATTATACACCTGAAGATGGTTCATTGAAAACCGAAACATGTCGTGGAAAAGATGATGCTCTAATTGTAAATCGAACATTTCGATAGAAGGAGCATCATTTTAATATATTTTAATATATTTTAAATATTTTAAATATTTAATGTTAATTGTAGTAATAATATTTTAATATTTTAATATTTAATAAAATATTTTATTGTGATTAGACGGTTAAAATTAAACAATTTAAACATGTGTAAAATTACAGACATTGGGTTGTATTTAACAGTGACTGCAATAATATAGCTCACGATTACTATGTAGCGTAGTTCCCACCCAGCTATAAGCGTATGACATTTCCTTGTTAATGGCAGGACTTCGTTTGGCGTTTGAGCAAGGTAAGGGGGTCCTTAATTGGCACTTCAAAATTAATAACGTGAAGGGGGTACAAAGGTGTTGCAGAAATTAAATTGAAACCGAACCATCAGCACGTTCAAACACTTCAAGATTACGTGACTTTGGTGTAGAAGAAAGACTCGCACAAGGGATTCTGTTAGAGATCACGCATCAGACAGTGAAAGTGTTCCAAAGTATTGCAGGATTTCATTAATAGCCCACAAACTCTCTAAGACGGTATCATCACGAGATTTATTCTGCATGGATGTTTGACCAACCACGTAACAAACCTACATGTGCGTCATTTCTGTATTATTTAATTAACAACGCTCCATATAGCGAACACTATCGAGAGAAAAAGTTATTGATTATTAAGAAATTGGAAATAATGTGGAAACAAGTGATTTTATTTCAGGTGGACTGCTATAAACCACGAAAATCTCAGTTAGTATACCATGTCTGCAGGACGAGATTTGAATACGTGACCTCCCGAGTACGAAACAGGGGTGCCAATTACTCTGCTGCGACGTTAGGTTTAGTAGTTGAGTTGAATTTGAAGAATATTTATGAAACACGTCAATATTTATAGAGATGTGTAATTGGCCTTCTGTATTTTAATGGAGCACACTAATGGTAAATAAGTGTACTGAATTGACATGAATTGAATTAAATAAGCGGCTGCGGATAGCCGACAAGGGATGGTGTACTATTCTGGTGACTGGGCGGGAGGCTAAAAGTCCCGTAAAATGTATGTTACGAAATTATACAAATGAACTGGAGAGTGGAAGGATTCTTTGCGTACGGAAGGGGGATTTCCCTTGAGCAGGTGAGCGATTATCAGCCTCTCAAGGACTCGGCTTCATGGAGTTAGCGAGTTACGTGAAGCACCCAAAATACATTATTGCTGGTCGCCTAAGTTTATTCGATCAATCGCAGAAGTCTGTTTAATGTTTCGAGAGAAATTAGCGTTTTATTTGGAACACGACTTCATTAGGAACAGCCTACATATTACACGACCACCATTCCGTTCAATACAGTGTTATGAGACTAGTGAAACTTTTATTTACATTGAACGTAATTTCTGAAAGTGATTAACCGGAACCCCAACATCGGGCTTTAAACTTGTTCTTGAACTGTATTAATAGTAGCTTACTTACGGCACTCGTTTTTGACACTCAGCATTGCCATTCACAAGATACACCAAAGACAGAAGTGCTGTTAAAGCCAAGCATTTTCTACATTCCATGTTCACTGTGGGCAGAAGAACAGCGATATTGAAGGATGAGAAGAGACGTGTAGGAGGTAGAGACAGCAGATAGTAAATCAGCATGACCACAGAAGGATATGACCTAATGTAGCACTAGATAGTTGAGCGGAAACAGCTGTTATCTAGGGAGACAAACCGGCGACTCGAGTTCGTCCCGAAGATTTAATTGCTTGCTGTTTTGTTTCCAGTCGGGGCTACATTTTTACTCTCTATCTCGCGTTTTCTGTTACGAAGGTAGAAATATGTAGTCCTACTTTGCTCTGTGGCATCAATACCGCCTATCCCAGTTCAGCGTTCGACCCTCGTCAAACAGCGTTCCGCTTATGAAACACTTTTTCGCATTCTCCTTGGGGACACGCAGAATATCTCCGGCCGATGTATTTCGCGATAGAAGGGTGTGATGTACAAGTATGAATCTTCACTGATTGTTATTAGGGTTATCAAATAACAGATAATGAGATGGTCGAGGCATGTGTCACGTAAGACAGAAATAAGAAATACGTACAGAATTTTTTAAGGGAAGGTAGCACTTCTTAACCTGGGTGTAGATGAAAGGTACTGTTACGGTGGATCAGTGTGAGATGGAATATACGTGTGTGGAGTGGACTCTTCTAGCCAGCGATAGGAAAAGTGGCGCGAAGAGAGCACTTTGGAGACACAGGAACAGATGGGAATATAATATTAAAACGGATTTTGGAAAAACAGGATATAAGTCTACGGGTATAGACTGGATTTACTTGGCCTAGTACAGGTAACAGTCGCGGGAATGTACATTTTTGAAGACCTAAGCTAAGATGTAAGGATAATATTAAAATGTATCTAGGTAAAACAGGATGAATAGGAATGCGCACTAGAATGTATAACCCAGGACAGTGACCAGTGGTGGTCTCTTGTGAGCGCGGTAATAGACCTTCGGGTTACATAAACAATATAACATTTTTTTGCTCAACTGAGCAATTATCTTCTCAAGAAAACTATGTTCCCTGAGTTACATGTTTAGCTCACTTGGGATGGGACATGTCAAGTAGATATCTCGAAGCAGAAAGATCTCGGAGAAGTATAAATTAGAAGGGAGGGTCATGCTATTCAAGAAAGGAATTCATGAAGTAAAAGTTTGAAAATCACAATCCTTGGATTTCATTATCATGTTGATGCCTGCTATGCTGGCTGTTGTCAGACGTACTCAGAATGAGAGAAGAAATTATAAAGCGATGTCCTGTGCCTGATAGCGTGCCAAATAAGAACGTGATTTTAAGTTGTTTTGAAACTTTACAGACAGTTATACGTCTGTACTGTCGATCTGTTTGAAATAATGACGAGATAAAACAGATCTGCTTCTGCCTTCCATTATCTCGAAGAGTCGCGATGATGAACGAGGAAGAATTACTTTATCACTTACGAAATTCAAAACACTGAACAAGGAATATTCCTAGACTTTAGCACAGTAGGCCTGTGCTTCAGGAATCAATAAACTTCGAAAGTGGTTTTTGACATCTGCCAGCTTTTAACTTCTTCCGGTTGAATTGATTAACATGTTACATCCTAAGCGATGATTTTAAAAAAGTTTGTAAGCCAAGGATTTGAGGTTTTCACGGCGATGTGAATATAGATAATGGCTTTATGCTGCTCCGAAACGTTGGTGTAGGACCAAAAGTCTACAAGGCGCAACCCCATCTATATTTCTAGGCTAACTTCATATTATGTAAACTTTTTCGTCAATTTGATTCGACTTTATTTAGTCTGTAGTACCTACATTTGTTAAATTAATAAAATGTTAATACCGATTATGTAATTCCTTTCCCCAGGCATGGAAAACTATGTAAACGACTTTTTGGATTTCTTATACACCTATTCCGAAACTTAATTTCTTAAGTTCTCTGAATTTTGTTTGGTGCTGTGTAGTAGAGTAGAGTAGAGTAGAGTACTCTCACAGTGGAACAGTCTCCAGAAATGTACGAAATTCCAACTACATTTCGCCTTTTCTATGAAGAGAAATACTATTGTAGACTTTAATGATTCCACAATCTTGTGATAACAGACATAATTAACGAAAGTTAGCTTACAAATAGGTTTCTTAATGTTTCGTTTACGGGGGATAAAATCACGGAGTTTAAGTTAAGTGAGGCAAGATATAGATCCATGATTTGTGCTCGTCCTTTGGCTAAAGTATCAGACCTGATCCTCCACCATTGTATCTCCCGACGATACGCCCCTAGTATGTACAGTTTGCACGGGAATTATGCACACTTGTATCTGCGTCACTCGACAGTTGCGCAATGCAAATTACATTTTCTGCAATAAAGAATATCGGCAAGTGTCCAAAAACGATTTCGGAACACCCTATTCAAGCATTACAAAATCTGATAGCGACAAATTATTCCCGCTAATAGCGTCACATAGTGTAATTTAAAGATTAGACAAAGTTTTGCATTGAAAGTCGTACATCGGGGCTGTGAAATGAACCTTAGAAGCTCAAGTATTGGTAGTAAAAATTCAGAATTTATAAATTTGTCTTGCAAATTACATAGTTTGTTTAGGTTGTGTTGTTTTATATAAATGCCTAGAGTTATCTGTCAGCTGTAAAATGACGTGATTAAAGGTCTTATCGCTTTAAATGTGTATTATATGTTGTAGTTAATAGCCAAAAATGAGAAACCATTCGTTTGAGACATAGCATCCATTTGTTTTCTTCTAAACTTAGCAAATGAAGAAGTTTGTTATATAGCTGAAATATCTGACTTATAATATTACCTTATTAAGAACATTTAAAGTAAATTATTTTCACGAAAGACGTTTAACTGTCCGCCTCTTTGTCTGGCTATACATGCATAAGCTGTCTTAAACCCTAAGAAGTAGAACCTGTCTACTGGAGTTCCGTATTTATGGTGGTCCTGCGGAAATGCGGTGACATAAGAACTCGGTCTGTCTCATAATGGAAACATTTGTTTTATAAAACACTTAGTACTCTCACAAAACACTCCACTACACTAAATTTTACTTTCTAATACATGGCAATGCCCGTACTTAACATTTTCTTTCGCATTTTTTTAAATTTACTTTATGTTATGGAAAACTTCTATTACTTGCTTCATGAATCTAGATAAAGTCAGTGAAATTAGAATTGTACGAACCAGTTCGCCTTAAACTCAGCTGTATTTTTATAGCATATTAAAAATTTAATGTCTCCGTCGCTGTGTTTTTCAGGCCAGGCTGATTTACAAATTATTTTTGAAATTTTTCGGTCGTTCGGGGACCTAACCCATAATTAAAACATTTGCAGTTACGGGAAGTAGCGACTCTGTTTATAAACTATGTTTAAGAAAGGAGACTGCTTGTAGTTTTTCAGTGACTAGACGCCTACGAACATAATATCACAATAAATCAGGTAAATAAGGTAAGATAGAAATGATACTGTGTAGTATGCTGCAGCGATTATTAGCTTGCAGTTAATTTATATTCAGAGCACGTTCCATAATTGAGCTGCTGAAGTAGGACTGACATTATGTTACAGTGACGGACTCTGATAACACCTTGCCGCGCCAGCTGTCACCAGATGTCCTGTCTGCCTTGCAGGGAGTGCGCTTCATAGCACAGCACATCAAAGACGCCGACAAGGACAATGAGGTGAGAACAACACAATCTGCATGCTTCAAGGCCACGGAAAGAATTCACTCCTCCCCCACCAGACAATAATGCGGTGCTATTACGCCAATTTAATTTTAATGATTTCTGCCTGAATTTATCAGGCTCTTCGAACGTGATTATGGAGCAGTTCAGTGAGAGGAGACATAGCTGTGTGCGTATTTCATATTTCTGAGAACACAGCTGGCACACACACATGATCTATTGTTCTTTGGCGTACTTGTGATATTTCCTGAGATAGATCTCACACGAGATGTTCTGCAAATTTGTATGAACTGAAGATATTCCACTACATCATTTCCAGCTTCTGCTCTCGACAGGCGTAATTGAAGGGTAGTTTTTGTGATGTAGCATGTACTGAATGGAAATACTTCAACCTCTATCGTATGTGACCAGATGGTATATAACTATATATTTATTTATGTTTTATTTAACTGCACCTGTCACTATCTCAGAATATATAGCGTCGAATGATAGAAAGATTAATGAATGAATAGTAAAGGATATGGAAGGAAGCGATTGTGACTTAATTTAAGGCACTGTCCAAGTACTTGTCTGGAGGGAGCGAGGAAAATCACGGAAATAAATCACCATAGCAGATAATTGAACCTGGATTCTCCCATATAGCAAGCATTAATTACTTGAGCGACTATTAGTTTCTCAACGAGGACTGTATTTAAGAAATAACACTGATGTATTTTGATGAGGGCTGTTATGTAAAATAGGTGCGATCTAAAAAATTTCGATAAAACTCAAACCATGGATGTTTGTCTTCGTTTTTATGTGTTGTGCTGTCCTGTGTACAGGTAGAGGCCTTGAGACGTGCCGATCCCTCGTCCGAGGAGTCCTACCAAATGTCTATAGATCATGCCAACGAAAAGTTGGGACCCGCAGTGCTCAGGCACTTGAAGAACGGGTCGTTCCCAGTATCCCAGTTAGAAGAAATATTTTGACATGTACAAGACAAAATATTTTCTAAATTCTGTCATTAAAATCTTAATCCAATTAATTAAATGCATTGCGAAGGAACTTTTTTGGGAGGGGAAAAAATGTAGCTGGTAAATAAATTCCATTGCTCCTTAACCAAGTCAGTTTTACTCAGTCTACTTCTTTAAACCTTGCTTCGATTGTAATGCAAGTTCGGATATCTTCTGCGTACAAACTCTCCTTCACTGAGATGTACATCTTGTCTTGTGGCATAATTAGATTTGCTCAGAATATCGCTAGGAGTCGTATAAAAGAGACTGGGAGAAATAAACCAGACGAAGAATAGAGATCGGGGACAGAGGGGCACTTTGCAACAAGAGGTCATTTCAGCAGCGCCCTTTTGTCTATTTATTTCTGTAAACCAGCGCACGCCACTGCGAGTCACGATATTTCTTCCTACAGCACGTCGTGAAACATGATCTTTTCTGCTCCCGTTGTTTCTTCAGACAGTTTTCCATGTTTAACGTCTAAGAATAAATTTTAGTTATTTTTCAGTGTATAAAAAATAGTTAATTAAAACTCGGGCAGCTGTGATTTCCTCAGACTCTCCTTTATCCTTCGGCCAGGACTTACCTTGAAACAGATTAAGAAATTGACGAAGGAAATTCATAGTGATGTGTTTCATATTATTATTATTATAATAAAGTATTCTTCAGAAAATATTAAGATTGAATAAAGCTGTATGAGAGGGTGCAAATGCAGTACGCAGAGACTAGAAAATAATTCAAAATTTTGGTAGGAACACCCGCAGGGAAGAGACCTTAGGAGACTAAGATTAAAGTTTGATATAAAGAATGTGAGGATCTGGATTAGATTCACGTGACACGGGAATGGATTTTAGTAGCGAGATTCTGTGAATATTGTAATATACCTTGGGGTTACGTCAAAGTTGGGGAATTCCTGGCTAGCTCAAGAACTGTAAACTCTTGATAAAGTCCCTAAAGGACCTACCATGAAGCTAGTCAAAGAGAATGGCGGTTCCATAAACCTGTATTTCCGTGTAACATTAGGAATGTAGTCTAAACAGAAAGCAGTTAAAAGTGAAGTTCAACAAGACGTGGACCTACCGGAGCGCGAATTGCAGTCTGCAACCACAGGAGTAGTTTCTGCGGAACAAATACGCGAACGTCTGTCAAAGTCAGTGACTGCATTCAGGACGCTGAAAATTTCCCTTCAGGCATCTGTGAAGAAAACGATTTTCGAGTAGAAAGGGAGAAGTAGGAGAAGACTAGGAATTTCATTTTGCATCCAAACTTGAATTCTCTCACTCACTTCCAATTTCATTTTCTTGTATGTGTGTGTGAAGCAAACAATAGAACAGAAAAGGATTTCTTTCTTTCTTTCTTTCTTTCTTTTACTAATCTCGCACAAAATCGCAAGGAATATATTTTCGTCTTGTCGTTATTTTACCTCAATGCCGGGACTCGGTTCGCACCGCGAATTTGAAACGTACTGGGGGAATACAAAGCATTCCCGACGAAGATACTCGCATCACCAGCCAGCCATCTAAACTCAGGTTTCCGTGTCTTAAAGGATCACTCGCGATCTCTGTAGTCCCTAAACTCATTGCATATATTTTACAAATTACAATTAACCCCGTTAAGTTCACTAGAACAGTCCAGGCTCTGTAATGTTTACTGTTCCTGTATTTTAAACAGCAGGCACCAAATAATTTTGAAATTAAATATTTATTACGTAAAAATAAATATGGCCCAAAGAGATGCGACTGAAGTTAACGTACTAAGCTGTTGGTTCATGCAGTTTATACCGGGTGTCCATAATTTTGCGGACGATTTGAAAAGCATAACGAAAAACATGTTTTTTCGAATTTGTTATAAACAAATAATCACACGCCCTTTACTTCTTCCACTAGTTTATGGACACTTTGTATTATGAAGCTAACTCGTAGCAGCCCGCAGTGTTAGCCTGTCACGCTAAAATAAGATAAAATATATAAATAAAAGGAAGAAGTAAAGAAATAAGGATAATAGGAAAGGCGTGAAGAAAGGATACACACAAAAAAGAAGTAAGGACTAAAAAAACAATTACTTTTTGTTTACATGCACGCAGACGTCTCTGCCGTTTATGATTTCCGTTCCACTTTTCTTACGTTTTGTCGGGATCTCGCAATTAACTCTCTTGTGTGTAACAGTACGGAATTCGTATATCCGCATTTTGGGCCTTTATTATATGTACCTAATGTTATTTCAACTGTTCCCCTATTTTGCACATAAGTTTCAAAGCATCCATGCACAAAATATGTGATACGCATTTCTTATCTTTATGGTGTTGGCATTCAACTTTGAAGCTGCTAACTCGGTTTGTGAGCAGAATTAATTTGAAACAGAACAACATGGTGTAAAGACAAGCAGAATTAATTTGAAACAGAACAACAACATGGCGTAAAGACGCCGTGTTTTATTCTATGGTTTGTCTAGGGTTAATCCTATATTGGGGCATTCTTTTTGTTTTTCTCATACATTAAGTAGGTTAGATTTTAAGTCAGCTTAACAAATTTATTTACATTCTAATATGTGAACATAATCTCGTTTGGCTACGTGCTTTAAGGTTAACGCGTCATCCTCATCTCATAAATATACATAAAATTATCCGTTATGCATTTTATTATGTTGATTCTGTAAATGGTGACATTTCATTACACCAGTATTATGTTACGACGTTTCGGGAGTTGGCTGTTGTCGTTATACTGATAAATTTCTTATAACTTTATTATTATTCTTAGCGACAGTGATGGGGTTCGAACTCGGAATGTTTCATATGTTAGGCTAGTGTGCTTACCAATAGATCATCAGAGTTTGTGTGAAGTTTATTTTCTGCCATTTATGTCAAAACCTTAAAAGCTGTGTCTATGTTCTACATGTAATACTGTGTTGTGCATACGCTGAAGTAATCTAGCTCGCTCGATATTCTCAGTTTATGGAAGAGACAATTGTTTTTAAATATGAGGTGCAAATAAAGAATTAATTATATTTCTACAGTATTAGACTGGGATTTAGTACTTAGTACATTGAATCACACATTTTTATGCTTTTATTTCATTAGAAAGATAAATTTACCACGGGCATTGCGTTATTTGAAATGTCAAATATGGAAGTAATGTACTGTATCTTTCTCCTGAGGGAGCTTCGCTAAATGACTCGTGGTTGGGAGGAACTCCAGGCTTCCAGGACTTCCTTCAATCCTTCTCGTCGTCTCTGGGAAGACCCTTGATGACTTCCTCCCAACTATGTGCTAACCTTTATACTCTCTGTCCTACGTGTTTCCAATCTCCGTGTACTCTGCTCGTTTTTATCCTTCTCATTCGTTATCTCAAACTGTTCTTCCATTTCCGTGGAGAAAACTGCATTTTCTAACAAGTTTATCTTCTGTTATGTTCAGAATTTCTGGCATAATTCAAGTTTTAATTGCTGTTCAAAAATGAGAATCTGATAATGAATGCAGAAGATGGCCACCCTTAATCCGTATATTTGGCTGCATCTGACGTGGTTTAATGTGAGTAGACTCTTCTGAGATACACGAATGTACAGATCCGTTTTACAGAAAAGGATTTCTTTCTTTCTTTCTTTCTTTCTTTTACTAATCTCGCACAAAATCGCAAGGAATATATTTTCGTCTTGTCGTTATTTTACCTCAATGCCGGGACTCGGTTCGCACCGCGAATTTGAAACGTACTGGGGGAATACAAAGCATTCCCGACGAAGATACTCGCATCACCAGCCAGCCATCTAAACTCAGGTTTCCGTGTCTTAAAGGATCACTCGCGATCTCTGTAGTCCCTAAACTCATTGCATATATTTTACAAATTACAATTAACCCCGTTAAGTTCACTAGAACAGTCCAGGCTCTGTAATGTTTACTGTTCCTGTATTTTAAACAGCAGGCACCAAATAATTTTGAAATTAAATATTTATTACGTAAAAATAAATATGGCCCAAAGAGATGCGACTGAAGTTAACGTACTAAGCTGTTGGTTCATGCAGTTTATACCGGGTGTCCATAATTTTGCGGACGATTTGAAAAGCATAACGAAAAACATGTTTTTTCGAATTTGTTATAAACAAATAATCACACGCCCTTTACTTCTTCCACTAGTTTATGGACACTTTGTATTATGAAGCTAACTCGTAGCAGCCCGCAGTGTTAGCCTGTCACGCTAAAATAAGATAAAATATATAAATAAAAGGAAGAAGTAAAGAAATAAGGATAATAGGAAAGGCGTGAAGAAAGGATACACACAAAAAAGAAGTAAGGACTAAAAAAACAATTACTTTTTGTTTACATGCACGCAGACGTCTCTGCCGTTTATGATTTCCGTTCCACTTTTCTTACGTTTTGTCGGGATCTCGCAATTAACTCTCTTGTGTGTAACAGTACGGAATTCGTATATCCGCATTTTGGGCCTTTATTATATGTACCTAATGTTATTTCAACTGTTCCCCTATTTTGCACATAAGTTTCAAAGCATCCATGCACAAAATATGTGATACGCATTTCTTATCTTTATGGTGTTGGCATTCAACTTTGAAGCTGCTAACTCGGTTTGTGAGCAGAATTAATTTGAAACAGAACAACAACATGGCGTAAAGACGCCGTGTTTTATTCTATGGTTTGTCTAGGGTTAATCCTATATTGGGGCATTCTTTTTGTTTTTCTCATACATTAAGTAGGTTAGATTTTAAGTCAGCTTAACAAATTTATTTACATTCTAATATGTGAACATAATCTCGTTTGGCTACGTGCTTTAAGGTTAACGCGTCATCCTCATCTCATAAATATACATAAAATTATCCGTTATGCATTTTATTATGTTGATTCTGTAAATGGTGACATTTCATTACACCAGTATTATGTTACGACGTTTCGGGAGTTGGCTGTTGTCGTTATACTGATAAATTTCTTATAACTTTATTATTATTCTTAGCGACAGTGATGGGGTTCGAACTCGGAATGTTTCATATGTTAGGCTAGTGTGCTTACCAATAGATCATCAGAGTTTGTGTGAAGTTTATTTTCTGCCATTTATGTCAAAACCTTAAAAGCTGTGTCTATGTTCTACATGTAATACTGTGTTGTGCATACGCTGAAGTAATCTAGCTCGCTCGATATTCTCAGTTTATGGAAGAGACAATTGTTTTTAAATATGAGGTGCAAATAAAGAATTAATTATATTTCTACAGTATTAGACTGGGATTTAGTACTTAGTACATTGAATCACACATTTTTATGCTTTTATTTCATTAGAAAGATAAATTTACCACGGGCATTGCGTTATTTGAAATGTCAAATATGGAAGTAATGTACTGTATCTTTCTCCTGAGGGAGCTTCGCTAAATGACTCGTGGTTGGGAGGAACTCCAGGCTTCCAGGACTTCCTTCAATCCTTCTCGTCGTCTCTGGGAAGACCCTTGATGACTTCCTCCCAACTATGTGCTAACCTTTATACTCTCTGTCCTACGTGTTTCCAATCTCCGTGTACTCTGCTCGTTTTTATCCTTCTCATTCGTTATCTCAAACTGTTCTTCCATTTCCGTGGAGAAAACTGCATTTTCTAACAAGTTTATCTTCTGTTATGTTCAGAATTTCTGGCATAATTCAAGTTTTAATTGCTGTTCAAAAATGAGAATCTGATAATGAATGCAGAAGATGGCCACCCTTAATCCGTATATTTGGCTGCATCTGACGTGGTTTAATGTGAGTAGACTCTTCTGAGATACACGAATGTACAGATCCGTTTTATCTGATTATTCTTTTAAAATCGTTTTTAAGAAAACGATGTAACAAAAATGAAACAACTTTAAACTGAGTAATGAAGTAGTTCGTAATGTGCACTGTTTATCAGATATTAGGTGATTAAATGAAGGAGAATGAGATGGGCTGGACATGTAGCATGCATGGGAACGATGTGTGCGACATTAAGATTTATAATCGTAAAACCTGAATAAAAGAGACTACTCTTGAGACCTAGATAAGGGGAGGGGAAGGTTTTTAAAAAGAATTTTAAAGAAATATCTGTTCTTTCCTCTCGAAATCTCTTCCTTGGGAGACTACTCTTGAGACCTAGATAAGGGAAGGGAAAGGTTTTTAAAAAGAATTTTAAAGAGATATCTCTTCTCTCCTCTCGAAATCCCTTCCTTGTTCCAGCTGATGGAGGTACGAATACTATCATCTGAATACCGACCGATGCCTAATGAATACAACAGAGAGGCACATGTGCATCGTTTATGACCTATCTTTCCTTTTATAGGTTATGTACGAGACTTTCCTCGTGGGAAACGTGTCAGAAATCGATTGTTACTGAACTATGCTGTATACGAGGCTGCCTACGTTGCCTCCCTTTATAGCGTCCGTACGATCCCATCAAAGTTTATTTTTCTTCAAACGGGAGCTGATACTGCAGTCCAGTCCCTTCCCCCTCGCAGTATCAAAATAATTCGGTCTTCCGGAGATGAGGAGGACATTCGTTCTTTCTAAATTAAAAACAGCCGAGCTTCAAAATACAATATTAGCTACACTTTTTGAATGAATTGTCAGATACCGTCTGTTTAAATTTAGAAACGCCGACACGATACCAGCTGTTGGAAAATATACCATGTGAGACACCATGAACACGTAGCGGAAGACAGCAATAAATATGCGATCACAGGATTTTGGAATTGACAACATAGCCTTTGCTCAGTGGATGTGAATGTCACCCCAGTGAAATATAAATAGGTCTACGGCTGCCTTAATACTCCAAAACGTGACTATAAATTGTGAACGGTGACATAGCAGACAAGAGAGAGTCGTATATTGCTGTAATCAGCAGGTAACATTAATTCTTTACGATTGAACTCAGTTTCAAGGCGCATTCGACTGGAACGGGTAAGATAAGTTGAAGGTAAATCCTTCGCTGCATGCGGGTTGCTTTATCGATATTTCCTTCATCTGCTAAGGTCGACAAGTACTAAGTATCTGCTACAAACCCAAGGTGGTTTTCTGAAATGTTAATGTCAAAATATTTATGTTAACGAACTGATTATTAAACCCAAAGATTCAGTATTTTTTTACCAGAACCTCCCATTGATCAAGATACTGACCAATCTCCAGCTACCTCTTTGCCTCAGAACCTATCCTCTTACTATCTACTTAATGCCATCCTTGCATACATTTCTTGGTCGTTTTAATGACTTCTTTCCAATCTGCTTTATCACGAAAATGTTGTATGTATGTGTATTTACTTTTTATCCATTCGAACTATATATGTAATTCATCGCAATCTCCCATATTTTGTGCCATAACAATATTATTGACGTTACGAAGCTTTTACAAAAACTGAAATAATTAATGCTCAACCAAACAGACCAACTATAATTTTATTCTGGATGTATGGCACGTCACTTTACTGATAGCTCTGTTGTTAAATATTATAATGCCGTAAGGCATTTCTTTCGTAATATGTTATGCAGTTAATATTTCTGGAATGCCTAGTTTGACGAATTTTTATCGCGATGTACAGCAGCATGTTTTGAAGAAACTTTCTGTGCAGTCACATGCGAGCCGACTTTACAATATATTTTGTAGTTTATTGCTAACGCATTTTTAATATCTGTTTGCAAGTCTCCTTTGTGAAGTAAATTTCATTCTCATGGATTTTCACTCCGATGCACGGACAATATCGAACACGCTAGACTTGAGATTCTAACGGCGGTGAACATATCCGTTGTGGTCTTCTAGTTTGTGATTTTGTTATCCTGAAGATGCAGGCGATAGCTTTCTACGAAACGTTGCTAACCACATACAGGACGACGAAGCACGCCAGATTGTATCAAACAGTCTCCATGAACGAATTCATTCTTCAGAAGCCAAAGTCGCTCAGATGCTCGACTTTTATGGTACACTAAGATTCATTACTCTCTCTTTCCAACAACCTGCTAATGCATCCTGTCTTGTACAATATGGATCCGGTCCGCATCGTCACAACGTATTTATCTAAGATCCGTTTTAATTAATAAATCTACACTACTGACAGTTTAAGAGAAATGCTTATGACGTGCTTGTTGCAGATTGTTGAAGATTGGAAGTACGTGTCGATGGTACTTGATCGCTTCTTCCTCTGGGTGTTTACGCTCGCTTGCATCGGGGGAACCTGTGGAATTATTTTCCAGGCGCCGTCACTCTACGACAAGCGCAAGCCGATTGACGAAGTACTGTCCGGGATTCCTCTGCGTAAGAACAACTTTCAGGTGCCCCAGGATGACTATGAAAACTGATAATCAGGGCACTGTCACAACACCACAACGTCACGGACTAAACAGGATATAATAATTTTCAAGTTTTACAGTTTTAGTATGTTTGTAAGAAATGGCGTTGCCTTTGAAGAATATTGACAAACCTTTCTGTAAAATGTATTTTCAGATACAAAGTCATTGTATTATTTGGTGAGATTTCAAGTTCTCACGGCGACTGGAAGACGGTTTTCCGATGGGATGTTGCGCTCTGTGTTATGGTTGAGGGTGAACCGACATTTTCAGTCACGAGCGAAAAAGTTGCTTCAGATTTTGGAACAAATCAAACAAATCAGAAGCTTCATCAAACCAATGGGTGAGAGGTGAAGGGTTGGAATGAGGACAAACTGAAAAAGTGTGACAAAAGGAGAGGAGATTTAGAATTATTGGAAAATCAGAAAATGCAACATGTGGAGTGAGAATACTAAAGAATGAAACTACAGAGAAGAGATAAAAAGAAAGGGAGGGAAAATAAAGAATAAACAAAAATAAAATTATATAAAAGTAGATAAATGAATACCAGGGGGAATTACGGATACGGGCCCGACATGCAAAAGAGGGAAGAAACAGCCCTTATAAAGGCTGACGGGACCAACAGTGATCAGAGGAAACAGAGGAAGTTAAATATAAAATGAACGGGGACAATTTAAGGGGACATGGGATAAATAAATAGAATTAAACAGCTGGGAGGGGTAAAAGGGGAGATGTGTACCAGAGTTCATTCCAGAAAACAGTAATCTTCATTACATTTTCTGTAAATTGTAATTTCGACATGGTCTAATGGTCATATGTTATTTAAATTATTCTTCACGAAGGAAGAATAAGATATTTAGAATAACGGAATTTGATTTTTTAAATTACACATGGTTGAACATAAATGTTTACCATACTGAAGCTCAAAAACAGAATTAGAATAATCAATACATGGGTAAATATTGTTTCTAAACTTGTTAAACGTGGCATTTTTCAATAACTAGAATTGGGGGTAGAAGTTTAATGTTGGTTCAGAAGTGGTTTAACATTCGTATGCGAATAATCAAGACATATGAATGCTGTGTGACAGCACACATATCCAGATAAATGGCCTGGATGTCTACTGGGATTAATGTAACCTGGGAGGTGTTTGCTAGGAGGCCTCCCGAATCCTTTAGGTACTGCTATTAACCAACTTTGAAGAACGTAATCTTCTCAAGTAACTATTTCCAAATGCTGCGATGAAGAATTCGAACTTTCTTCCGTGTTTCACAGTCGTATGAAAGAGAACCTTTAACATTGCTATTAAATATTATTAACTTCATTTTAAGGAACATATTTTTGCTGGCACTTGGTATAAATGTACACAAATTCATGCGGGAATAAAATGTATTTTCTTCCTTTGCGTTAGGTTATGTTCTACAACTTTCACCTAATCAAAATTTCCGTGACTCAGAGCGAGAAATGAATGCTGTAGCTGGTACATTGTGCCCTTGGGAACAAACTCTTCGTCATATTGGAAGTTATTTTCGAGGTTTACTGCGTGTCTGTGCTGTCTGCTGCTTCCGGTTTGTTCTCACTACTACATTTCTTGGTAGTCACGAAATAATACGAATTCAATAACGTTGTGAACTTTTGTGTATATTAATACATTTAAATATATAAGATTATTTAGGATGTGTGCAACTTTCTCTTTAGATCCAAAATAATAAAGAGAATATTCACATTTTATCGCGCGTTGCATATGTTGTAATAAAATTTTATGAAAATACGCTTGTAATTATCCATGATGCATGCTTTGGAGCTTTGTCTGTAAATATGAAATAGACATTGAGTTCGTTAGAAAGAAAAATGTATGTATGGAATAAATTATTCGTTATACGTATGTTGACATGCAAACGTATCTTCCTTAAGAGTGTGAAGAGTGTCGAAATTTATTTAGGCGTTACATTTTTTATTTGCTTGTGGTAAATAAATCTACCCAGAATTAGCGTGCATCTCCACTAAATTATATTTGTACGATGGATATCGACGTTTGGTTTTCGCTTATCGAAAGTTCAAAAGCAGATGCTGTGGCGATCTGTTCAGCTCTTTTTAGAATCCCGTTGTATTAAGAGTGATGTTGACCCGTGTCTGTTATTGTTTTTATGGAAATTTAAGATGTACAGGAAGAAGGAATATGTTAATTCAAAGTGGTTCAATACAGGAAGGATCACTGTTTTAATAAAAGAGCAATTGAATTTATCTAATAACAATGTTATTGAATGTAGTATAATATATTAATTTCATGTTAGTGAGTTAACAGTTTTAATAAACTTGTTCATCATAATGTGTGCATTGTGGAAGGGAAAAAATTATAAAAGTTCGAACGTTGTTTAAACTCGTTATGTCTTTAGGGCTTATCCATAAACTGCATATGAAACGTAACGTTAAATAGAGGCTTTAAGGTATAATACTCTGCCTCAGTAAGCCTAATAACATAAGCCTAGGACATTAAACTATTAAAGCAAGTCAACAAAGTTATAATCTTTAAGTTTTAAAGTATAAAATGATACGCTTCTATATCTTAAATGAAGGAACTCATGTTAAATAAATATAAATTGAGTTATAGTTGTGCGTGATATTTTATGAGGGAAATTTTGCTTATACAAATTCTAAACGGCGTGTTAATGTAAATTGTTCTTCGAAAAATGATTATATTTATTTTTCGGTCACAGACTTCCAGACTTAGAAATAGAACATGCTAATTGGAGTGTTTCCCGAATTATAAAGATGATTGTTCTGATAACAAGATCTAATATCTCAATCGCATACTAAACTTATGCAAAGCGTAATCCAATAACTTTTATTCTACTGAACGTATTTTATATTAGGCTATGTTTTACTGCCTTAAGAAGTTTATACAAAACGTTTGTAAAATATTAACGTTTGATTCTCCTTTTACGAGTTTGAACCACGTGGTAGTATGGAAAATGGATGCTGTAAAGTAGTTGACGTTAATAATTAAACGAAATCGGGTGTTTGAATTCGAATGTTAGAGTGTTCAATGATGTTAGCTCTTCAATAAGATTACAGTGCGTGATGTTCCAGATTTATGGCACAATCGGTTACGAAGTATGACATTACAAAGTGAACTTTCTAATGATAAAGCGTCATATAGACTAAAGCGGTTGCTTAGAATTATGTTACTCGGTTACGAAGTATGACATTACAAAGTTAACTTTCTAATGATAAAGCGTCATATATAATAAAGAGGTTTCTTAGAATTATGTTATAAATATTAATAATAAAGAAAAATAATATAAATATTCGCTGTAATATTTATGACCAAATAAAATTAAATACTTAGTGTGAATGTAGTACAGCAAATTAAAAGTGTTGTAGAATTGTAAAATGTAACAATTTTGTAAAGTTCGAATATATTAATAACATTTACATTAAAATTAAACGTTATACATGAATTAAGTAAAAGTCAATAAACAAATACATATAAATATAGGCATAATAAAAGATTAGTTTCTTAGAGAATTAGTAAGTGTTCGGGAATATCACGTGGCTCCCATAAGGGCCGACTGCGGGTCTCCTGAGAATCGATTTTAATATCGCGAGAGACATCGATAGGTCCCACGACTATGTCTCTGTATGGAGGTTCAGTTTTATTGGAGTGAAATAATATGTTTTTATCACCATAACTGGGACAGTAAAGATGATTGAGGGTTGTGAGAGTCACAGGGGTGTCACACAGTTCGCAAAGTAAGGTCCTGCCAGGACTTCTTATACCAATGCAGGGCAAAGGACACCGATAGGTAGTGAAACGAAAATTAAGTTAGGAAAAAATCACTTGGGAGCCAAAGTTATATATACATATAATAGCTGTGGTGTGTAATCTTAAGCGTGATTTCTTTTAGATTTAGGCTAAAGGGTTTATGCGTGATAGTAGGAAGTTCTATAAAAACTGCTGCACTCCACTGCAGCTGATATATTAAATTCATTCACACCTCTCGAGATCAAAACGTTTGGATTGAAGATTACAGGAATTCAGTATAAAAATATCCGGTGGCACAGATCTGAGGAATGTGTTGTCTTTATTCAACGTACAATGTACTGAAATGTATGTTCTCACCGCGCGAGGCATGCAGCAGGTTAGTCTGAAGTAAAACTGCTGACCTCATAATGATGAATTATGATCTACTAACAAATATTGCCTATTTACGCACACATGAATTTGCATATTTATGTAAATATATTTGTTAGACTCATCGTGTAAGAATATTATGTTTACGACTGGAATTTAACACCCAGTAAGAATTTAACTCTGATTGTACTTTTACAAACTGTTCAAAATCTGTAAATTTAGGGAATATGATGATTGATTACTTTACACTGAATGTTTATTTAATTTAAATATTTATGAACATTATTATTATTACAGACATTATTGTACAATCAATATTTATTATATGGTAGGTTGGGAACCTGAAGGGAAGAGACCATTCGGAAGGTGTAAGTATAAAATAGGAGGATAATATTAAAGTGGATCTTCGAAATAGGGTGAGAGAGTGTAGATTTGATTCATGTGGCCCAGGACAGGGATTACCTCCAGCCTCATATGACCACAATAATAAACCTTTAGGTCCCATAAAGTGTCATGAAGTTTTTGACTAACCTTGTGATTCAACTTCTCAAATAGGACTGTGTTCCATGCACTTAGTATGGAAAAAAATAGAGAAAGTAACGTTAGAGATTTAATATATACAATTATAAATATTTCGTAACGAAAATTTCATGTAGGCCCTAATTAGGTATAGATTACGCGGTTATTCCATTTCCATCAGAAATGGTAGTTGCTTTATTGATCTGCGAAAAGGAATGCGTACTATCTACGAATTTTTGCCTTCTCAGCTTAAGTTGACATTTTAGTGCCATGTCAAAAGTTTCGCTTCTATTTGCCATATTTGGAGTTAACGTCACTTTTCTCGCATGTTACAGTTGAAATTAAACCTTCCAATGATGTAAGTTTCTGTACGTCTTTTTGTTTTTATTAAATAAATGCTTAAAACCGTTCAGATAATTTGTGTATCAGAAAACACAGCGGCTGATGTTATGTCCAGTATTAACGATCCACATTCCAATGAGGTTAATGTTTTGCGCTTGGCTTTAGTAATAAAACAACAGTATACAATACGGACTTTAAAATCGGGAATTCAGCTAGAAACAGACGTAATATATTTCGTGTTATGTCAACGTAACGTAATATCTTTCATTTATACAAATCAATTTACAATTCTGAGTCGTCTCTACTTCCTGAACTGACTGTTTATGTAGTCCTAGTAGTATCTATTCGTAGATACTCTTCAGTTGTAAACATGATAACATACTAGTTAATAAAGTAATTGTAGTTTTATTGTCATGTTTGAAATGTTACCCAATTCTATCTGTTCTTGAAATAGCTATTGAATCTCATACTTTGTTGCTTGTAATATGTTATGTTAAAAATGTTAATTTTTTGGTGAGCGTTAATTTATTCGATAGATTGTACAATTTTGTATTATAAGTATCAAATTTTTAAAAAAATTAAATTCTTTCATCAACTGAAATTTTATTTGTAATAAATTTAAGACGCAATGCTTTTATTATCGTGTTAATAGTTCTTAATTTAACTGCAGTTAATCAACAAGAGAATACAAACATGGAGTTGGAGTTGATAACACACACGCGCGCCCGTTTTTAATCTAGGCAGAACTTCATGATTAATTCTGCAAGAGTATGAAATGCAGTCTCTAACGTTGAAGGAAGAAAGCAGGCAATTTAGAATATATTACTGCGTAAAGAAGAACCTTAAAACCTACATAAATTACCTGATATTGTTAGGATGCGGTAGACAGGGCAGGCCATGCGACTAGAATGACGATTAGAATTTAGGCAGGAAAACTTTTGAGGAAACGCCCACTTCAAGACCGGCAGAGACCAAAAGTTGGATCTTAGGAAGATTGGTTGTAAGGACGGGAAGTGGATGGATATAGCTAAGGATCGTGTTCACTTCAGGTTCTGGTAATTTATGTGTTATGATTAGGATGTAGTTAAATAACGCACTTAAGAATCACCCCTTCCTTAGGTTTTAGCATTACGTAAGTCAAATTAATTACAAAGTAAACTGACAACGAACTAAAGCAATGACGAGCTGCCTGATAATTTTCCGAGCTGTCAATACCTTTTCAGTTCTAGAGGAATTTAATGATTTTTAAAGAAATAATTCGATATAATTCGATATGACGTTCTTCTTCAGAAGGTAATATCATAATTCAAAATAAAAGAATATCAGATTAGGCCCTCAGGCGAAGTGGCCATTACAATTATTTGGGTCTTAAGGAAGAGATATACTTTTATAAGTGCGTGTCAGCTTTTATCAATGTCTGTCAAATGACTCGGTGGCAAAAACCAAAATCAAAGACTCGCTACAATGTAGTGTCATTTAGAATTTTGATGAAGTATGCGGGCTTTCGTAATCTATATTTTGCTATAGTTAACTCTCAGACGAACATTCTGGGATAAGAACGTGTTTTTAATTCGGATGGATCGATTTTGACACGTTTCGCGGAGTTTTTTTTGTTTCCCCGAGCCCCAGTTGCGTACATCTCACATTACAAGGCCAATAACTATATTAGCAGCGGATGGCAGAAGCAGCTGCAGCAGGGAACTTTAGTTCTTATTGCACAGCGCCCCTGAAACTAGATTTCAATGTCACGTTATCATACGTCACCGAGATAGACAGAATGTGGAGGGGAGAGGAGGGGAATAATGGCACGAGACAGTAGTACCTCGTGGAGAAGTGCATGTGGCGGGTGGAATGTTTTTGTGTTGTTTGTGTTTTATTATAGAAAGAGAAGATAATCAGTGCATAGGAAATGTCAACACTCTGACTGAAAGGTAGGTGGAAAGATAATATATTTACGTGTTCCTTTCCTTAATGAACTGAAATCCAGTGCTGAAAAGTATTCTGTGTAAGCGGCATGGAACACGGGGCAGCCATGTTGGAGGGAAGCCATTATTATTTATATATCAGTTACGTTGATTTGCTTACCTAATGCAGTCATTTTATGCAGAGGTCATAAATTGATTATCCTTCATTGTTTAAACGTTTAGGCATTCTTTAAGAGTTAATCAACAGAACGTACAGGTTGGCAATGTTAATTAAGAGGACAAACCGAACGAAGCGTGCGAGGGGTTAGTAACCTTGCTTCATTTGATTGCGTCATAAAATAAAGCAAAAGTAATTAATTAATCAGAGCACAAGATTGTACAACGAAAGAGAAATTGGAGAACTTGTATGGAAACACATTCTTAAATTTTACATTTAATAATATTTTTAGATGTAAGCTTCGTAATAATGTGTTTTAAGTTACTGAAGTAATCACACGCAGACCTGAAGCAATGGCTGGGAGTTCTATGTAATTCGTTCGGTGGCTTCTTTGTTTGTGACAGGCCTGTCTGTGGCTTGCTGCTGAATGGGCCATTGCCCCATTTCACAGTTCTGAGAAAATGTCATTTAGATTTTCACCTCGTTTTGTTCAACTGTTATGACAGTGGTTTAACTATTGAATGGAACGTGTCGTAGATAACATGTCCTGGGCGGAAATTTATTGTCTGCAGGTGAAATAACATCGGCGTTTTTATGAGTGTCACTCTTGCATATCTAATATAATGAGATAGTACGTCCCTAAAGAAGTAATCCCCTAAGATTATGGTTTTAGATTCTTGATAGTAATTATTTTGTTAAAGTACCAGCAACAGCATTTAGAAGCGTATTTACTGTGGAATGGAAACATTTGATTTGTTTGTAGAGACGAAGCCAGTGTGCTTTGAGAACTGCCTTAATACAGCGTCCACTCGTATTGCACATGCGTATTCAACAGTGTTGGTTGTTGCAGTTACTTGCAGACTTATGTTAAAGTAACAGTTTTTTTTAACTTTTCCTCTTTATACTAAAACTTCATGGAAACAGCTGTATGTTTAAATAGACACAGAGCTAGTAGCGACATCCAACGAAGTTACTGTATTAACTAAATACGTTATAATAATGCCACGATTTTAGAAATTCTAATTATTTAATGCTTGTATTATGAAGAAAATTTTTGGGAAGTACGTGAAAGAACGTGCCTTTAAAATGTTAATTAAATTAACAGATAAGCGAGTATCAAGCATTTACGGTTCCACAGACATAACGCCATAGATTCAATTTTCCAAAATGTAAGGACGTTATATCTGCTCTGCCTTACGTCATCAATGCTTTTGGGTGCATAAAGATGAAAACTGGAACAAAGGACGTGGAGAAGAGACAAGGGAGTATCGGTAAAAGATATCGCTGCAGGAGGAAATGGGTTTTATGGGCTATACAAACGTTCGGACGTATTATTATTTAATGTATTTGGTTTTGTGTAACGATATAATGTTTCCAGTCTAATGAATCCACAAATTTCCGGGAACATTCCCAGAATACGTGCAATTTGTTTGTGAGATAAACTGATATCTGTAAGGGTGTAGAATGACAATAGGTTGTCAGAGCACTTGATTGTTTATCTTGTGCTCATAATAAATTACCATAGGTTGCCATGAATAATTTATATTAACATAGGAATGAATATATCTACCAAAGTCGTGTAGTGTACGTGAATGTTCTGCAAATGACAATTAAAACTGATCTTTCGGAGATTGAATGTAGGACTGCACAAACTGAGAATAAAATGTGTCCAAAGCACAACTGTGGACGGACAGCCAAACAAGACACGCTGAACTGAAAGTAAATTTTTTTTTCTAAATATGTCCCGTTCGTGTGGGCGGAGTAAATAGCACGCATAGGGGAGATAAAGAAAGCATAAATGGTTTTGTTTGGAAATTCTGAAAGGAAGAGACCGCTCGGAAGACCCAGGGGTAGATGGGAGGATAATTTTAATGGATCTTCAAATAATATTTTTAGGGGTGACGATTGGATTAATCTGGCGGAAGATGGAGATGAGTGGCGGCCTCTTGTGAACAAAGTAATGAATCTTCGAGTTCCATATAAGGCGTGTAGGTTCTTGACTAGCTGAAAAGTCCTGCTGCAAACATTATATCTGCGTTTATTTAACGCTGTAAGCTGCTAGTTGTGTACTGAGGCAATGGGAGAAACAAAGACATAAAATTTATGTAAGCGTTGAATTTGTTTACCATTCGTTCCTCTTTTCGTGTTTAATGAGAGGCAATATTGTATGCAAACATTTCTGCGGTGCAGCAACCACATTTGTATTTCTTGGAGACGAAGTTCCTGTCTTACAGAAACTGAGCCCAACGCCCACTGCACAAATCTTTCCACATCATGTACACTGCGGTACGAAAGGAACTCATTTTTCCTTGTATTCTGTCACATTATTTCGAGTTTATTCAAGCCAGGCTTTATTCTGACCCAATATGTAGAATTTTGTGTAGTAAAACTGTCACTCACATGCGAAGGAACCTTTGTGTTGTCATACACGTCCACATTTCTACG
>NW_019059605.1:820325-852784 GCF_000696155.1 Zootermopsis nevadensis | reverse complement strand
ATTTAATATGTTCTTCATGCATGCTGCATGCCCTGTTCATATTATCCTTGATTAATTTTCAAGTGGTAATTGTGTGGATGAATTGTTAGCACTGCATTTCGGCCTTTTGAGATTGTAATGGGGAAGGAGAACAATGATATCAAATCTAAAAGTTCTTGACGATGGTGAAGAGTCATTTGAATAAAAATTTTTTATATTTTACTAGAGTCCCATCTCCGAAACGTCGTTTTACGTTTTATATTTTATATTTTACTAGACGATGGATAATATCCAAGGAAATTTTTATTCAAAAGAGAACAATGATGTTTGTTCAAATAACGACAAAAGACTCTCATTAATGATTTCTATTTTTCGAACGAAGTACGTAACCCTCAAACATTGTTTGAGTTCCATTACAGCAAATGTAGTTAAAGATGCATCTAACAAAAGGTGTTTAATAAAATATACTACAGGGAACGAACAGGAGCTAACGCGTCCTTGTCTTGAAAAGATACACTTTCAAAATATATTTCAGGCTTCTTGTCATTGTTCTGGAAACACCAGTGCGATAGACTTGCATATTTTAACAGTAAAATTCTTCAGTATGAAAGAGTTGAGCAAGAACTCACATCTGCTAAAACAGTCTTGTTAAAGTCTGTCCTTGTTGCCTTCTTTTTGCGTGTTATATAAACAAACTCAACAACTGTGAAGAAGAGACGCCGACCGGGGACACTTTACCTTTCGTTTGTTCTGAGAGTAAATCGGAGTTTAACTCAGTCTTTTCTCCTACCCACCCTCTCTTTTACGACGTGCCGGAGAATCGCTTCACTCTCACCGTTTACCAGCATAACCCCTTCATCTAACAATACCTGAAATTAGAAATTCTCTTGCAGATTACAACGGATCAGCGGTTTCTTAGAATGGGAAAAGTTTCCCCCCGTGTCTGACTGATTCTTTCTACTCGAAGATAGAAAACGTGCAGTGCATGCTGGATCTTTCTCTCCCCCCCCCCCCCCGGTGTTTTTTTTCGAACCGACGGCTCTTCTACTAATCCGTAATGTAGAGTCACAGCCCCAAGGATTCTTACTAATTGATCGATCAGTTGAATAGGTCCACGAACAGCACTTCTGCTGCTACGAGATTTTTTATGATCAAGTGTAAGGGAGAGAAACATAAGTAAATGGGCGTCTGCCATCGAGAAAAAATGTTTTATAGTTCAGTTGTTACTTTGCATGTTTATTTATTTCAGATGCAAATGTGTAGTTTTAAACGTAATACAGGTATCACGTTGCGGAAAATCATAAATTGTTTTTTCTTGCATTTTGATAGAAATTATCCTTATCGACAGATGTAACAAGTAATATATATAGCCTAGAAATTTTCATAATATCGGTAAATTTAGATTGTCATGTTCTGAGTCAGAAAGTTACTACAGTTAATCCTACTGATGTCGCGAGATTATCAGCAACAATACTTTCTATCTTAGGTAGTTGATAGTTTTGTTGTCAGTCTTCTGAGCGGGTTAGCTGAGCCGAAATTAAAAATGAAAGAAACGTGTGACATGTCAGCCTCTGCAACCCCATGACCTACAAAAATGCAGTCCAAAGTCAGTCGCGTTTTTACGTTCAGGACGTGGGAAGGTTTATCCCCTGCACTTTAAATTTAGAATGTCTGTGAGGGCGTCAGACAGATGTGTTGAGGTGAGTGCTTGGTCCAGAGCTAGAGGAAGTAAAACGGATTATTTGGCAAAATAACTTTATATGAAACTTCATAATCTGTAAGTGATAGTCTGGGTTGTGACGCTGTGTATTACATTAGGTGATTACCAGTGTTTCGGAGGAAAGTATTATCTCCATCTTCACGGGAAGCGATTTACAAGACCACACGGCGCCACAACCAAGAATACAACAATCGACAACTTTATTTTCTAGGGTAACCAGGGCTGTGGAGTCGGAAGCAATTTTGGGTGGAGTCGGTAAAAATGTACCGACTCCGACATCGATATAAAAACCTAACAACTATTTCTATACCGTGTGAGTCGCCGGCTACCTCAAGCTTAGGGAGATTCAACGACGCGTTGAGCCACATGGTGCGGGAATAAGGGTCTATTTATATAGGAACGTAAAGATAACGACACGAGCCCTTGCCGATTTTTCAGAAATTATTATTCAACGTTTTTCAATGGAACTGTTTAGGAAAAATATCGTTGGAGACGTAAGTTGGGCGAGACTCGTTCGTGGAACGGACGAGTTCGGAGTCAATATAAAGTTTACGTTCCTATATAAATAGACCCTTATGCTTTGTAACTTTGGCTACGTTGCCTTAAGAATACAAACTGTTTACAAAACAACCGATTTCTGCAATAACCATTAGACGTATATTTAAATATTTGTTATAAGGTTAAAAAGTAGGCTGATGATTCACGTGGTGGTAAATCTCTTATGGTGATATTTACCATTTTCGTTGGTTTACCCTTTTTAATATATATTGAGCTTTTATGAAGGAGTCGGGGTCGAAGCCGGAGTCGGAGTCAGAGATTTTAGTACCGACTTCACAGCCCTGCGGGTAACTCCACCTTCGACGTTATAAATGATGCTGACGTAGTGTTTTCATGTTTGTAGCGTACGCGAACGAGGATTCTGCTTTTCATTTTGAAAAGAGATTGAGTGATTATGGAATGGCGGCTATAACTGAACAGCTGGTTTGAATGTCTCCACTAGCAAAGCGTGTTTCCACATAGTAATAATACCCAGAGGATGTTTCCTATGCCACGCTTTTGAATGCGAACCAGAAATCGCAGTGCCGTACTAATGAGATTCAGCTTAGGACTGTCGCGAGTTTATTTTTTTAATCCTTTTTAAATAGTCCGGTGTGTGTTCGAGCTTAAACATGAACTTGCAGAAGAGAGTGCCGCCTTTTCAGAAGATCCGTTAACGTAGCAAAACCAGAAAATCCACTTAGTATATATTTTTACTTTTCAATCAGTATGTCTGCTGCTGCTGAGCTTTTATTTAAAATTAATTGCATGCTTTTGTGTTTATAACATAACCTGTCTCATGTTAATGGTTTGTTTAGAATCATGCAGTTATGATGCTTATTTTTCTAGTGAACTAGGAAGTTAACGCAGATCTTCTCTGTTTACAACGTAGACTGGACTTTGGTTATATTAAAGAACTTAGGTTTGCGTTACAGTAAAATATTTGGCTCATGGAAACAGTGCAATTATAATTCTAGTTTACTGTATGTAGGTTTTTGTGGAGAGCGCAGTTTAGCCTTCCTCGCATGCCAGGACGAAGAATAGGACGCCTGTTTAATGCTCATGTAATGGGGTCTTTTCATCTTAATGTAGTTTTCTTGTCATAATTAAAAACTTTTGTTTAGGCATCGACGCAGGGGAAGTTGTAGCAATACTTTTAGACTGTCGTTTTAACAAGCCTGAATATTTTTAATGTTTAGAAGATAATGCATACACATGAAATACGATCTTTAGGAATTTTGTTATATTTTTAAAGGGACAAGACACTCAAATGTAAATACTAAACAGAAAAGAGAGTTTGTTAGCACAAACAATTCTTACGACACATATTTAATAATAATTGCTATCAGTTTCGCTCAAAATGATGTAACTATAATTATTGAATATTCGGATTTCGATTCGAACTGCTGGAATTTCTGTGAGTTATCAGCAAAAAAGCAGGCAATTTCTGTTTGTTTTCAAATACGCCCTAGTCTCAGAACCTGCAAGCTCACCAAAATGTGGGACGAGAATACGTATCCGATTGCTCTAACAAGACTTTTTTTTTCTTTTATTTGAAAGTTAATGTTATGGATCGTTCTCGGACTCGACAAAGAAATCAGATACTGAAATTTATGGTCTCATATCTTTTCATATCCAACAGATTCGTTCGTTCCGAAGTACGGTCATGACATAAAGGGGTTGGAATATGATACTGCCATCTGCAGGGGTAAAAAAGAAATACCCATAAGAACCGCCCTGTGGCGACTCAAACGAAGAACTGCTCTTACAATTTCTGTATGATACTGATGACAGATTTCATCCTGAAAGGACGAAAAAAAAGAAGAAAACTCCCAAAATCTTATTCTAAGGAATATGTAACCTGCATACAGGCCAAAACGTACGTCTCTGGTGATTTTAATATAAGGCAAGAGAAAAGTCTGAAGGGTTTTAACGATGGTGCTTTACATTCGGTATTTTTTGGAATTGATCCGTCGTTTAGTATTTTGAAACGAGACGCTAATCCCAATTCGGAAATTGCGAATACCCCCTTTTATCGGACCCAAGAGAATAGAAGCAGAACAGCTTCCGAAACGTTAGTGTCTTTGTTTTAGAATAATGGACGAAGGATTGAGTCCAGAAAACGACAGAGCAGCTAATGTTTTGTTGCAGTTTATTTAGGTCGTAGTGTGGGGTGCATTATTAAGCGCCTTTCTGACGATAAAATTTTATTAATGTGGGTTTTCTCGAGTGCCCCATGTCGTGTATGGCAGTGTTTGCAAAATGCATAGTAAATAACAAAAAAAGGTGTGTTACACAACGTCTCCTTCATCTGGCCTGTTTAAGGGTCATCTCTGTAACACCACAATACAAATGACTCATCATTTTACAAACGTCCAATTAACGAATTTCCACTTAACGTGTCTGAAAGATTAATATTACCGCTTTTTATCAAGAGCAATATATTTTCAATACAACGAGAAGAAGCCAGGATGAAATTCAGAAACTCATCTATCAACTTCTACCACTGGGTGAATCGCATTCATCGATTTCGAAGTGTCGCTTCGTTCTTCATTTACTTACTGTTCCTTTCCTCCCTTTTAATACATTCATGTTTTAATTA
Source organism: Zootermopsis nevadensis (assembly GCF_000696155.1). The sequence goes on along the minus strand of NW_019059605.1, from coordinate 847,946 downwards.
AACCGGCAAATTTCAAATTAATTACTGTTTCGTATAGAAAGAACATAAGTATGACTATTTTCAAATTGCATTTCAATTTTACTTTAACCGTATGAAGCACAAGACACAGCCCTTCTTGAAAATCTAATAATCTATCAGCTAGGTAAAAGATTTCCCGCATTTTATGGGACCCGAAGGTTTGTCATGTAAAGTTTCCATTGATGTACTCTATCCTAAGCCACGCGAGACCAGTCTAAATCTTATTCTGGTTGTTTTGGATAAGTTTTTAATATTTTTCTTCCACATACACTTATGTTTTCGCCAAGTTTTTCCCCTTCTCTGCAACTTTGACGTCAACAATTTTTATACACTTTTCGTATCTCCAACCCTGCTACATGCATGCTATACTTAATTTCATCATCGTTATAATATTTTTTACTAATACGTTTGGCTTTATCGTGTTTATGAATTTTGATTTCTACGTCCCACGGATGGATGGTGTGGTAATGCCTTTTTATTCCGGGACTTTCACTTTTCTACTTTGTCCGGAGATAGGGATTAGCTCTATCTAGTGGGCCCAACTGTGTAGGAACCTGAAGACGGAGATAGAATCCCATCTCCGAAACGTCGTTTTACGTTTTATATTTACTAGACGATGGATAATATCCAAGTAAATTTTTATTCAATTGACGTATGATCAGGTTTATCATTAGAAAATTTTACCCATCTTACTTTTTATGTCTTCTAATTTTACAGCGATAATCCAAGCTTAACCTCCTGTAATAGCTTATGCTGGTTTTCTTACAGCAGTGTATTTGTTAACCCGCATCTAATCCTCAAGCTGGAAGGCCACCCTTTGCCCCAGTCCACGACTGTTTATTCAATATAGTCTCACCTACCCTCCATATCTGGTAGCAGTCTGTGGTTTTGTGATAAGAAGAAACAAGACCTTGCTAAAATGATTGTTTGTATTTTTCAGCGACATTTATATTTGCTCTCACTCGGCATTTCTACACCTTTTCCATTACACTTCATGCAGACACCATCATTTGTCATTCCGAAAGCAATGGCACGTGAGCTTAAATCATTGTATCTAAAATGATCTTTGAAAGGGCAGTCTAAAAATTTATGAAACACGCGGTGACGTTTGTCACCGAATTTGAAAATTATTTAAATATATGATGTGTGACGTTTGTCACCGAATTTGAAAATTTAAATATATGATGCGTACGTAATAGGAATTGCATTGTCTCCAGAGTTTTCCAGATTTTTACAGGCTGTCCAGTAATCCTGGAATTAACGGAACTGATTGACTCCTTGATAGTTCGATGCAGATCGCTGTGGTGCTAATAGCAAAGTCTGTCATTTGTCGTGATCCTGAGGAAGTTCAGTCTTGTCCACGTCCTCGGAACCTACGTCCCTAAAATCCACTGCTCTGGCTGGCTGTATAAATTATGCGAAAGTTGGTAAGCCTGCTGTCTTCGTAGTACTGGTCGATTCTCATCGCTGCATTGTACTCATTGCGTTGTATTTCGATAGACGTCTGTCATTTCCAGAAGAGTGAGCCGTCGTCCATTACCTAGCGTGTGTTTGTGTTCCTGTAAAATATTCCTCTGTTTATTCTAAAACTAATAACAGAGAAATCAACCGATTTCGGAAGTTAACAAAAGTTGACTGTTCTATTAGCACAGAACATTTAAATTGAAACATTGCGCATTAACACGTCAGCGAACTCTGTCCATAAGTTAATATATGGAGAATGAGTAGTAATTTTCAGCCAGTTTCAGATAGCACGAGGATGGAAGCAGTAGGCATATCTGAAAAGCCGGTAAACGTGTACCAGACCAAACGGAGAGTTTCCGAGAATACAGTCATCTTCATACCGTCTATTTAGTTTTCTTCAGTCGTTCCAAAAATGGTTGACGGTTTTAAAGTAATATACCATTAAAACGTAAAACGTTTAGCTAGTCCATGCACCTCCCATAGGAGAGGAATTACAAATATCGTGTATGACACGTTTTGTATGAATTATGTCTGGCAGATTTAAAGGCCTGCAGATTAACATAAGCGCAGATAAAGTACAACATTAAGTATGAAATATTTTAATTGGTAAATGTTATTATCCCCTGGAAGGAAATGAAGAAAAGTGCGATACATACGTAATCTCTCTTACATACTTCTGAAACCATTACATGCAAGCTTCTGTACAAATTACAGCATAGATTTATGACTAAAACTGAAAACTGAAAAATTATTATTTTTTAACGTTTTGTGATCCGTAATGAATGTCATTAGCATTTATTTAAACGGCAGCGAGTCAGAGTAATTCATGGAAGTGAGCATTCCGAATGTCGGCCGGAACAAAGGTAAATATGATTGGGGTTTTCGTAAATTTTCGTAGTAAAATGTCGGAATATTGCCTTAAAATAAGACGGAACATACACATACAAAGATCCGTCCATATTCAGTATTGGAAATTAACCGAAGCCAGAATAAAGTGTCGATTATGAATCGGAAAACGTCTCTGACGTTAATCGTGGACTATCTCCATGAAATTACGAAAATAAGCCTTGAGAGTTCTGACCTCAATTCCTTGTTTTTTTTATTTTGTAATTGATTAACTTTGTACTTTCACCTGGTTTAAAATTTTATGTTTAGTTGCTTGTCTTGCATTTACGACAATTTCGACTATCTGCTCTAGTTACAATATGCCTTAAATTATGAAATTGTTTTTGGACTTCTAAATCGAATGTTTAGCATTTAAACTTACGCTGTCCTATCGTCTAATGCATTTCTCAGATTATTTTATGTCAGTAGGCCACACGGCTTCTGCGAAGCGTTAGAACAACAACAGAAATAAGGGCAAGAAGGCAACAGTTTTTCCAACACGGTTAGAACAACAACAGAAATAAGGGCAAAAAGGCAACAGTTTTTCCAACTTTCAGTGCCCAAAAATCCAACACGTTATGGCTTAAATCACAAACTCAATTTCCTTACTTCTCGTGCGGTTGTAGGATGTGGGTTGGCCTTCTGGTAATATACATGCATAAGGAAGTAGCAATATCACTGAGACTGGGTTAGGATGGGATCTAATATAAGAAATCATACACATAGATAACTATTTCAGTGTGAGATCTGAGGTTTTCAAGACAGAAATCTTCAACTATTTCAGTGTTACATAGGTCTGTGGTAATAACATCCTAAACATAGAGGCGTGTTCCTAGATAAGAGCTTCCAGCGAAACATTTTCTAGCGTAGTATTGCTATATTTAGTCGTCCACATATCGAGTTTATATTATGAGGATGATTAAAGGTGTCCATAATTTTTTGTCATTAGGTTTTAGCGGCTTCAGTGCAGTGTACAACTATGGCCTTCGGGGATGAACCGTGTCAGATGTTAAATTTTCAATTGTTATTGTAAATATTGATAGCGTTTGTCATCCTAAGGACTAATATGCAATGGTTGGGCGACTTTCGACGCTTTATATAGGGAAAGCAGTATGTTTCGAAACGTTGGGGAATTTTCGACATTCGACGCGGCTTATCACCGAAAGCCGAAGCTGTACGTAATGGTGTTTGTTTTACTTCAAATTCTATTAATCACTCGAAACGTTTCGTTAATCAAATTAATATGGGACTTCAAATTCTATTAATCACTCGAAACCTTTCGTTAGTCAAATTAATATGGTTCATACGAAACATAGGACAAAAGCAGACTCAGTTAGTGACGTAGCGTATCGTTAAATTTTCCTGTATTTTTACAGCGCACAGTCGCAAGGTATTAATTGCGCTTCGCATCGCGGACATGTTGTTACATTTTACTATGACAGATTTTTGTAGGCGCGTCTTTATTGAGTTTTAAAAAATATCGTTTTTTAGTATCATACTTAAAATGGGTCATATTCTCTTCCTATCCTACACGTAACGATTCGACGTTTGTCTGCAAGGATGAAACATCTGGAAAGTGGTACATTTTACATTATTCAGGAAGCAAGCGAGCCCTACCACCTGATTGATGACTGAACAGAGAGGGTGGTGCGTGCAACTGTTTCCGAGGTTACAATGGAAGTTGATGTTGCACTCGGTAACAAGGATTTCACGTCATGAGAGTTTAATTAGCGGTCAGTGTTTGTAGCTGGTACTGTGTGCTTTCTGAAGAAGAGAGACCATTTCGGGGACTTGAACGTAGGTCGGAGGATGATATTAACATGGCTTTACGGTATTGGGCACTGGAATAGAATTATCTGGCTCAGGGAAACGACATCGTCCTCTCAGACAGACAGAAACGGAACCAAGATTTCTGTTGTCAGTGAGATGTAGGTGGTGGTCGTGGGAGAGATCTGCCCTCTCTCTCCGCCCCCCCCCCTCCAAGGTTCGGGGAAGAGAATACAGAATTGGTTGCTATCAGGTAGTAAGTGACTATATTTGTCTTACTTAATTTCTGCATCTCGTGCTATTGCTTCTTCCATTATATTCACAATTGCTAAGCTGCCATCAAATGCAGGTGGCAACGTTGAGAAGTATTAGCCTAATTAATTATTATTATTGTTATTAATCTTACGTCAGTATTCAGCCAGTTCCGGCCACATAGAGAGAAAGAACTAATCGTACAATAGAACGAGTACAAGTTCTATTGTTACACAAAACCAGGAGTAGTTAGTTACGAAATCCATTAGAGAGGGACACAAAGTAATTTGCATAAGAAGCAACATCGTTTATTGCATCTTTTAATGACATCAGGCCTCGTTATGCATATGGAAATCCACTCATGGTCCGTTGTGTTGTGGTATGCTGTATGCAAGGGTGAAGACAGAGAAGGGATAAGATTTACTTCCAGTCGCTGTACAAAGATTGAGCCTTTAGCACCGAGGCACAACGAAGCTGCATATAAATTAGCCTATTGTTGTACATAGTTTGTGGATATATCGACACTTGAATATAATGAATCGGGCTGTTTGCATGTAAAACAGCCAGCACCCTCCATCCCTCTACTAAAACCACGAAGCTTGCACCACATGAGCCCTGTCCGCGGGTTATCGTCTTTCATCCCATTCGACTTCCTAACGCTTGCTCGTAAGGTCGATGGTTTGAAGATTGGTATGGGACACTGCGACTAAGCTTAGGAAATTCTGCCTTATCGATCCACTTCTACTGCAGCTATGCTGTGAGTACAGCCATGACCTCTTGCAGGTCCACTAGGCTGAAGGCGGAGGATGGACCAAGTGGAAGGAATGAACTAGAATGCAACTGCATGTGCTGGGAAATTGGAATTAAAAGCAAGCAAGATTCTATTTTGATAATTTAAATTCAGCTAAAAGCTGAGGGAAATAAAATTCAGTGGTTTGCATGGCTAATAACAAATTCAGCAGGTATTATAACTACATATATTGACTTATTGTCTTGAAATAGGTGTATCTTACGGTGAGCTGTTTCCAAGTATAGAAGTATACACTCCAATGGAGTACACCTACCTTCAAAATGCATGCTTCTCGATTTTTTATATTTCGTTCGTCTTTTCATTCACGTACTGAAGACACAAATCTATTGGTAGAAGGCTGTTTACACAGACACACAAAAGGGGGTAGCATATTTGTTGAAATATTTACCAGATCGAAGAATGTTCTAAATATAAGTTGTAAACTTTTGTATTTTATGTGATGTGGCATTGCAGCGTGTGACGTAGTACATGTGATTACTAAAGTTTTGGAGGAGATACGTTCCTTCGAAATGGTGATCAGTTAACGAGACTACTCGGTTCCAAGCATTCGTTTTGGAGGAGATACGTTCCTTCGAAACGGTAATCAGTTAACGAGACTACTCGGCCTTGCAGCCCCATAAAGATGCTGTTCCAAGCATTTATACATAACCTCGGTATTAGACTTTAAGCCTTCGGATGGGTTTGGTCGCATTCATCCTCGGAGGATGAACGAATACCCAATATCCGCCGAATTAAAATGTTCGAACGGTTTTGAACGCAACAGAAGATCTCTCCTGTGTCTCCTCCACCGGTTGAAATTTGGCCTCAAAGATTTCTTATGTATAGGCCTAGGAGAACTCCATGTAGTAGAGTTCTCGTTGAGAAGCTGAAACTCGCTAAGCTAGAAAATAAGTTCCTTTTCTATATAGGATTTCGAAGGTCCATTCACAACAGCCGGCCACTGCACTGTATCATGAGCCATACGGGTTCGGCCAACACCTCCCATACGATTTCTCAAAATTCATTTTAATATTATACCATTAAGTAGATCTGGGTCATCCGAGCGGTCTTCTTCCGTCAGACGTCATAGCAGAACTTTGTAAGTAGTTCTCATTACATGCTACATGTATCGCCCATCTCATCTTCCTTGATGTGATCATCATAGTAATATTTGGTAGACTGAAAACTGTTAAGCTAATTTTTTAACTTCCTGTCACTTCATTTTTTTATATCCCAAATATGGCTCTCAGCCCTAAAACACAGTCTGTTAATTGAAATAATTAAAAATATGAGATTACTTAAGTAATAAATGAAAGTGACGAATTGAAATGGGAACACTTAGCAAAGTTAACAACGTGTGCGTGAACAGGCCGTTTTTATAGCAACTGGCTTTAAATAAAACTGCAGCCATGTGTTGTGGTCCTCTACGTTAATCAATCTTTTGCGTAGACCTGTAGGCTGGCTACATTGCCGATTGCTTTCATGGTTCTCAGCCATGAATAATAGGTCTCCTGACAATCGTTAATCATGGTATGTACTGTGGATTTTGAGGATTATTAGCAATTTCAATAGCAGCTTGTTGCAACTAAGTTACTGCATATGATAAATGTTGAAATGCGTATGAGGGATGATCGGAAAGTAACAGGACTACAATTAAATATTCATAGCGAGGGTCGATAGTCCTCGCATATCTACTGCATATTCAGATCAGCAGGCTTCTACTTACGTATTTGACTGCTCGGATTTGCTTATGCCCTTTATGGAATAAGGTTTTTTTTTATTAATAGTTAAGAATTTAGGACTGCAGATGCAGAAACAGTTTGAAATGTGTAAAATGCGTTTTAAGGTTCTTGGACTTATCCCAAACTGGATTTTTCTTTTCTAAAGCATCTATTTACAATAGCAGTGGTAACTGTCTGGTTCTTTATTGTACTAGCCAGTTGAGACAAGAGTACCGGCGCTACTAACCTAACCTTTTTAAAGTTCAGTGGTAAGTATATATACCACCTTATTTAATAACCAGCAAGTCTGCATTTTGTATTTATGGGTTTTTCGGAATAAACAGCGATTTTATCCTTAAACAGCATTAACCAGTTGATCCGTATAGGGATACATTTGTCTGATTTCCCATTTAGAATGGTCTTAAAAAAGGACATGCTTCATCGCCATTGCTTTAGAGTACACCATCAAGAAGGCCCAAGAAAACAAAGATGGATTGGAGCTGAATGGGGCAAATTGGGATTTTGTCAGCACTGATGACTGAAATTTGCCGGAAGGCGGAATAAATAGGTAACAGTGAGGGCGCTGAGATCAAGTATGCGAGATATTGGGACGTGCATACATTTCAGCTAAAAGACCTGAAGGGAGCAGACCACTTGAGACCTAGGCTTACGCAAGAGAATACTTTTACAGTTGACCTCAAAGAAATAAATGTGAAGGTGTTGATTGGATTCGAATAAGACTCCTAAATCTGGATTTTTAACAATATAATTTCGAATATGACTATTTTATGAGATGTTGAGCTGTGTAGTCTTGTAGAAATTTGCCGACGTTTCAGAGGTGTTTGCATCTTCCATCATCAGGGATGTGATTGTTTCTGCATATTGCCAGCAGCATCAGAAGAAGAAATCAGCTGTTTTTGTACATTCCAAGAGACTGAACAGCGAAGTAATTGTATATACTTTTAAAATTATTTTTCGAGATAGTTCAGATAAGTAACAAATTTAAATTGGTTTCTATTTTACTTAAAACTATCTTTCGAGTCTGCTTGCAACGTACTTGAAACACAGTTCACATTAATTAAATCCATACAATCCTTTTAAGTTATGTTTTCAAGTGACTTGGCTATTGTGAACGAGTCCAAAGGCTCTTGGAAGAGTACACGATACACTGTAGATCTGCACTGCGCTGTTCCACACGGGGACGTAAGTTCAGTATCTAGAGTCTTAGAATTCTATCAGGCGAGGAATGTCTGGGACCATCTGAGCTACTTTGAACGTTCTGAAGGAATTCCCTGATTCTTGGAGAATCGGGAAAGGAAGTGGCGTAATTTATCAGTGGGACGTCGGAAACAACAGCGCACGCTCGTGACGGTATGAGGACAACACGTGTAGGTATCAGAACACTGAGCGTGGGCTCTGCGGGGTTTAGTTATAATGAATGGGGTGGAGGACTGAACAGCTTTCAGAGAACGCGTGCCCTGCGATGTAATAGGCTGTTTTGTTTTTCAGTTAGTCGAGTGGAGACTGCCAGCGACAGTAAACAATAGTATTTGAATTGTCAGCGCTAAAATATTTCGAGCGGAACGCTATATATATATGTACAAATTTAACCAAAATGTGAAATACGCGAAGTTTTTAATGCCGCCCTTGTGTTCTACTATGTAAAACAATGAACAGAATTATGACTTGGTAAAGCGCTATGTATTAGACCTTGTTGCAGGATGAATTCACGATGTCACGTTTTGAACGGTTTCCACATCAAATGAGTGACCCCTATAACGGAATAATTTTTAACAGATTGTGTCTGAAAGCATGAAAAGTACTCCGTAATGATTGTCATCGCCCTGACGATCAAGGCAGTAAGAACCTCTGAAACGTCGGCCAACTTGTATGACACTGCACGGCGAAATATCCCAGATGGCTGTTATCTTAATCCGTCGGATGAGGCAGCCATCTTAGCCTCGTTGCCGTAAAAAGTCGGATGTAACCAGACGTCAGATGTTTTCAGGCTCGACGTTCACTGCTGGTTCTTGCTTCCAGCCACCACATTTTATGAAATGTGACGCGGGTTCGCAATTATTCTGCGGCAGTCATATCTTATACCGTTTCGGATACCTCGGTTTAAACGTAGAATGAACGGAAACCCATAGATTTCATTCTGTATTAATATACGATCATGAGATGATCTGTAAAGTTTCAAATCGCTGTTTAAAATCATCTGAAGCCCACATTCTGCGTCATTACCAAACACAGCTTCCTGAATCCGAAATCCATTTTCCTGTTTGAGGCGAACGGGCAGGAAATGGTATAGAGGGAGAAGGTGTGAGTTTGAGTAGTGTAGTAAAATGGAACTAAGAAAATAGAACAAATTAGAAATAAAGGATCTGGCAGAAGATAAATATTTGTTTTCTTATACGCAGAAAGAGAATCTGTCTTCTCTTGCCTGTAGCGAAACGACGCACGAGAGAATTTGTTCGCATCATCAGTTCTTCACAGCGGGATATCTATAGGACGCTACATGAATATAACATGGGGATATTTGTAAGGAAATAATGAGAAACACAAAGATAGGATTAAAGTACATGTTTTGAGCAATTTTATGTATAATAAATTGATTTAAATTACATCATAATATTTAGTTATAAATTTAAATTCATTGATTGATTGATGACCGATTGCAACGGCACCAGTTTCACTTCACTCTTTGATCGAGTTACGTAATTTTAATAGAAGATTCTGTAAAAAATGCCTACAGTAGAAAGACGAGCGCGCTATAAATTCTTATAGTTGCCGTCACCAAATTGGATGCCCCATGGTCAGAGTAAAATCGTGCAATGTTGCAACACGAACAGTGTAACCCAGGCAAGTGAAGACGGTTCAGAACGAGCAGCGTAGAAAAGTGGTAAGGGGGCGAAGTCCTCTGTGATTCTGAAGAATATAATTTGGTATGTAATGGAGAAAGTGTTAGGTAAAAGTAAATAATTTCAACTGGTATCAATTATTTGGCCGTTCGTGTTTTGGTATTAGAAAAAAATGTAAAAAATGCGACAGTAACGGATCATGCTGCTCCAATTTATGGGCCATAACACTTTATAGATGTAGAATGCGTTGCCGACGTTTCAATTATCTTTGCTGTTTCCGAAACGTCGTCAATACAGTCTACATCCATACGGTCATGAAATCATTCACAGACCGAATTCACAGCAGCACTGAAGCGCCAATAAGTCTGTTGTAACTTCAACTACAAGCTCTCATGTAAATGATTATTGGTTCTGGTTAATACTTTGGCTGTGTCAACTGTAAACTCTGTTGACGATGGGAATAAGCGTTTTATTGGGGAGGATGTAGCAGGAAGGATAAAGAATTTACTGACGTAAGTCTGGAGAGCATTCTGAAGGCAACGGGGAAGTATGCAGATATTTAAGTCGTGAACATTTGTTAGAAGGAGGTAAAATGTGCTTATGAAAGTATTTTCGAAGTCCATATTTAAAGAAACCGTCCTGCGTTTTCTTGGGTTCTTACGTAAGCATTAAAGTCTAAGGAAATGCTTGTTAATTCCAATCCTTCAGATATCTGGCAGAACGTCGAACTGCAAACCTCTGCCTTACACAACGCACAAACGTGAACCGAGTTCCGCAGTTCAAAGTTCGAACGGTCCATGACCATGCTTGGCTCACCGCGAGGAAAATATAGTCGGGTCTATTACAAAATTATTCATGGGCTCATGTGCTCATTGCATCTTCTTATGCTATTTTGTGGTTTCAGATTCGATAACTTGTGATTTACTGCATTTGACTTACTGAACATTAGATGACACTATTAGATCCAGTGTATTCTTCTAATCACGATGGAAATAATTTGTAACTTACTGTGTTTTGAATCAGACATTTTTAAAAAAGGCTTTCTGCTTCTCGAGGATTAAATATACTTTCAGTGGTTAATTGCGGAATGTAAAATGAATGAATTTTTTTTTAAAATTATTAGTGGCGTCATTATGAGAAGATGACAGAGTAGTATCATTATGAGTTCATGCGACTTGAAAAATACGTGCATAATATTAGGATATTTACATAGAGCTTGTAGCAGAATTACGATGACATTAATTTTTTGTCTGAGAACAAAACTTGGACGCATTATACTACCGCATTGTGTATTACAAAAAAAAAGAGAGAGATATATTGGCGAGTGTTTAAATGTCTTATCACAATGAAGTACTTGTGTTTTTTCAAAATGTTTAAATTATATTACATTATTATGAGCAAAGTGGAATTTAAGTAGCGACACGAACACAGACATAAGCCAGTGTTGCACTTACTCAACACGTTAAGTTACGGTAATTAACAGTGCATCACATTTCGATGGCTTTTCTCTTTATTCCGTCTTATTTCTCGCAGTAGACAGATTAGCACGGTCTCACATTTCAGTTAAACTAAAATGGTATTTTGTAATAATGTTAATAATATTTTGAAACATGAAATTCTTCACACACTGGTAATTTGCGCTAATTAATAACAAATGTACGTTGGTGTTAATAAATAATTCGAGTTTGATTATAGTTATTTTAACCATAATACACTAATAAGAATTTGTTTAAAAGTTCACCAAGACACGATTATTTTTTACGTAAAATATTTAAAATACAATTGAATAAACAAGGCAGTCTCTTGTATATTATTTAGTTTTTATATCTAAAGAACTGATGAAAATGTTGTCTATAATTACGATATAAATTTCGCGTTATTTCCTAGTTTGAAAGCGAAGTTAAATAATTTAATTTCGTCGCAGAAGAAGAGAGGGAGTTTCTCTAACTTCACATTTCATCACATTGTGTTATGATTTTATTAGTGGCGCCGTAACACACTGATAATGATGTTGTCTTCTCTGCGTCACTGTTTTATAATTGAGGCTAAGTCTCGATCCTATTTGTTAATTTGAAATTCATTGACAGTACTTACACGAAACACTGAGAACAGTTGAATGGGATTGATCATTGGCAGAACAAGTCTTACGGGTGGAAAATAAAGTTTTAAAATCAAAATAAATAAGCATCACGTTCATTACTAATATAATTGTAACGTTTTATTTTTATTACAAAGATGCATTTGAGAATTTTTATATAATATTGGGTATGTATTTTGGGTTAAATTTAAATATATCACAATTAGTATTTAACCATTTATTATATAAAAGGAAATACTGTTAGTAATATAGTATATTGTGACAAGATGCCTTTGTCTTAACTCTAGCTTATTAAATAAGAATGTATAAAATGTCATTGTGTCTGTTAGAAATATCAACGTATTAAGCATATTTACGGGCATCTGATGTCGCATTTCATCTGCGGAATAAATTAAATTTTAGCTTTTATTTTAGTATCTTAATTCTATTCAGATAATCCGTCTTGCATACTTTGCTCTTTCACATGATAATGTTCATGATAGTAAATTTTCGAAAATACGTGTTATAGATCGACGACAATTTAGATGCTCTTATTACTTAAACTACAATTAAATCCTGGAATTATGCTAGAGATGGTTGTATTATCACAGAATTATGCAAGTAAAAATCGTATCTAATTTGATTTACATTTCAAATCGATTGTTTGATAATGAGATATGTAATATGTCAGAAAACACATATATTAACTTGAGTATAAACTGCCAACTGCTTTAAAATGCCGATTTAACTAAGTTTCAGCAATTATGTAGTAGAGTATTGATGTATTCATTCTGAAAACCGGTTGTTTAACATTAAGGGGTACTAAATTGATTACATTTGTGTATCGATATTTATTTTATTCGTTTCTGTTTGTAACAAAATATCCGGGTTTTGATGTTGTTCGTCGAATCTTTATAAGCTGGGCTACATCCGTACAATATTTTGGAAACAGAATAATGTTCTGTTCTTGGAACATAGCCAAAACGTAATGAAATTGTGTATTCATTCTACATTGAGATATTTGTTTTTCGTATTTGAAGTGACATTGATGCAATTTGTCAAACTAGGAAATATCGCTCTGAATATGTAACGTAGTTTTGCGTCCAGCCCATTTCTACTTGCGTGGTATTCGGTGGGACCAGCAGAGAGCCACTGCCCATCTGTCTGTCTTTGTCTCAGAGGTCGACTCGTGCACTAGAATCCGACATCACAGTTTCACCGCACTTCACCTCACACCACATCGCGCCCATACTTTTGCGTAGATATTCTGTGCATATAAATTTTAAAGTTTCAGTACGGACGAATTCATTATGAACATTTGTAATGACAGTATCGCTTGGGACTTATTTGATCTCCCTTCAAATTTAACAGTGAAAAAAATCTGCCATTTGCCTGGATGGAGTAAGGAAATTCACGAAAACGTGATTCTGTGTATCCGGTCTCCGGACTTATGTTGTAAGCTCACAGTCTCAGACGGCATGATGTGCTTGCCAAGTCTCAAGAAAAACATCAAGGAAGAGACTGATGGACATACATAGCTCACTACAGGGTTTTGAAGAACGTCTTATCCTTTGGATCCCTAAAATGGCACACAACAGTGTCACTGAAGTATAAAATTTCGTTATACGAAACTCGGTAACGTATCTTCAGAAATATATTTAAACAGCCAACCTGATTATCTATATAGCCTCTGCAATAAATTACTCTTAATGGGAATATGTATTTTATAAATAAGCATGATCTCAGCAGTGACGCTAAATGGCAAAATGTTCTATTTTAAAAGTGCTGCGTTAATTAGGCAGCTTTAAGTAATATACATATAAATATATCTGAAGTCCATAAAGGTCGGAGATATATAAGGAAAAGAAAAGAAAAGAAAGAAAGGACCAACAGATGAATTTTTGGGTTTTAAAGGACATTTTACAGTAGTTTATATACTTATATTTGTAATAGTATCTGCCTGCACGTGCTTTTAACGTCAATTTATGAATGGGGTTCGTGAACTCACTGCAGGAGAGCAAATTCATTGAACCCTTTGGAATACAGTCACTGTACAGATGGTAAGGAAGCGAGCTGTTCGTACCCTTACTCCACAAAACTGTCAACACTGAGTCTAGTCCGAGTTCTGTATGTCTCGTAAGAACTGCTGTTTGGCGACGGACGACAGTTCCATGTCGATTGGTTTCGTGTCATCGTAGAGGGCGGGTGCCTCGCATAGGATCGCGAAAGTTCCTACGATCGACGCGATTGTGAAGATCCATAGGAACAAACGATCCAGTACCATAGCCACGAAACCCCAGTCTTGATCTTCCTGTGTACAAACAAGAGACAAATATGAGGACACAGACTGGCTTGCTTCGTGGTGTTTCATAGCTTTTTTTGCCGGTAATATTTTTATGGGTTTCTTACAGAATCTTCAGTATTTTCGTATTCTGTCTAAAATTGCAAGGGCCAGAACACAAAGAACTTCCGTTGCTCTGTATTCGCTATGTTTTGATCTTTCACTCTGAAGGAATAACACACGCTGAGGAGGATATTTGGATGTAAGAGAGATGAAGCAACAGGAGTCTGGAGAAATAGAATAATGAGAAACTGTGTAATTTGTAGTCTCAACCAACTATTATACTGGACGCAGAATGATATGCGAACTTGAGCTACGTCACAGTAAGAAGGGAAAGGGAGATGGAAACAGCAGGGGGGAATAACGCTTATGACTAGCTGAGCGACTATTAGCTTTTAAATAACTCATCTCCATGGAGTTATTATTATCATGGAGACAAAGAAAGTATTTCGTATCTCTTGCAAGAAAACATCAGGAAGGAGACGGTTTATAAGTTCTATTGACTTTAAAACTACGGCAAAAACTATTCTACGTTGTCTTCGTTTTGGACAAAGTCATAAGGAAGGACTGAAGAAGTGATCGATCGGTAAGAATTTTAAATTTCTTAAAGTATGTTTCAACATACTCTCATTCGTACTGTGTTTCATTCCATGTATGTGCTAATTTATGTATGTATTTCCTGCACCTAGCCTCGTTTTAGACGAATTCTCCTTCATACCAGCTCTGTAACGATTAGGGTTCATTGTCGTGATAGCACGGCAACATCTCTGACACGTCTGCGAGATATATTGCCCGCTCTGGGCTCAGAATAATAATGACACATTAATATAGTTTTTAAATGAAATATACTCTCTTGATATCGTGCTAAGACGTTGCTGTTCTTGTCTATCTACGGCAACACCCATGCATTTTTCTCACAGAAAGTTTCTTTAGCTGTCACAGTGGCATTTAATATTCTACTTATTTAAATAAGCATTTTAAATCGTTTGTCTTCATTCACTTTGATACGCGTGTCTGTCAGCAAAACAAAGACTACGGGCTTCAAACTGGTGAACTGTGTCTCAGACCCCACAACATACTCACCGCATCAAACTCGTCTTGGCGCTGCATGTGATGCTGGATGAACATTACGTTGTGAATCGCCTTCTCCAGCTCGAACGGATACTTCTTCCTAGTGCCGACATCGCTCAAACTGCCGTCCAGGCCGACCACAGACGGCAGTCCGTTGAAACCCGCCATGAGTCCTCCGAACCGGTTAGTGGCTCCACTGCCCGATGAGTAGAGTCCGTTGCATCCCCCGGGCCTCTGAAGGGGGTGATGTCTCAGAGAGTCCGGTGACGACGCCCCCGATGACGAAGACGCTGCAGGTGCAGCCGCAGCGGCGTTAAGTTTCGACTTCGCAGCTGCACGTAATCGATTCTTATTTGCGGCGGATTCGTCTAGAAGCTGTTCTGGTACCTTCATTAAGAGTAACCTGGGCAGTCGTCTTATGAAGACTTTCCTCACCCAACGAGCCATCTTATGGGTGCTTGGCTTGCGGTAATGGACGTTGAGAACCATTATGGTTATGACTACAGACAGTCCCACCAGAATCATAGTGAACAGCAGGTACTTGCCGAGTAGTGGTAGGGCTAGCGATGTTGACGGGATTATCTCCGATATGAGCAGAAAGAACATGGTCTGGGACAGAAGAATTGAGATGCAGAGTGCTATCTTTTCCCCCGAATCTGCTGGCAGGTAGAACACTAATACTGAGAGGTAGGAGATTCCAACGCATGGCACAATCAGGTTCACTGTGTAGAACAGGGTTTTACGGCGTAGCGTGATGTTGAAGAAGATGTCTAAGGAGCAAACAGAAACACAGTTTAAGAGAGGAAAAACCGAATTTGTATCTTGATGATGTTGGTAAACTTCTACCAGACTACACGGTGCTAAAACCCGGAAGAGGGCCATCTTTGTACTCAACGCCATGAGAACCTCAAATCCTATTAGTCATGCCTGACAGCCAGAGAGGAGATATATGTCCTGGCTGTGATAAATCGGTACGTATCACTCATTAACAACATTGGCGAACCGAACATTATTGTTAAATTATTCCCTAATGTAGAATACACTCGACCGTGTATAATCGGGATTGGATGTAATGAATTAAGGTAACATGGAAGATTGAAATGTGAAAGAATTACATTTTTGTTACAAAAGTACTAGAGTTCGGTGTACTGGAATTTGCGATTTGATCTAAACGATGCCAACAAACATTATATACTATGCCGAAAATAACTTTATCGTTGTGAGGTGGTAGTAGTAGACTTGCGCCACTAATATACAATACTAAACGAACTTGCGCCACTGTTAAGCTTTGTTACTATGTAACTGTTCTTTTCCTATGAGAACAAAATCGTGCTTGAAATCGGATGCTCAAAGGACTGCCGAGTTTGCCACCTCCTCCCTGAGGCGCTGGGTCTCTTGACCACATCAATCTCGGTGTTTGGATATTCACTGACGTGTAGAATTCCTGTGACGGGAGAGAAAACTTCCGGCTCGTTGGATGCAAAAGTCAACGGGAAACCGCACTGACTGCTCGGATTGCTTGAAGTTCTTTCGCTGGAAAGCACAACTCCAGTTCCTGTGACTTTAATTGATTTACATGCCTGTTTCAGTGTTGCGTGAACAAGTGTCTTATGTTTCGCTTTTAAAGATCATGCAAGTAGTAACTCCATAGAGTTGTACTTCCGAATCTAATAGTCGCATAGTCAGTCCAGAAATTATCCGAATTTTATGGATCCCCAAAGTTCATTATTGTTTCACAAGAGTCTGTAGCTGGTCCGAATCCGATGCCTTGTGAATTCAGTGTACATCAACCCCCATTATTTAAAATTATATTAATATCATCCTGACATCCACTCATAGGTTTTGTTAGTGTAATAATATGTTTCGTTCAGTTTGTCCGACCAAACATTTGCATACATTTCTCATATCTCCTTTGAAAAACCGATTACGTGAAGTAAAGCAAACAAGACGTTGTGTTCAGAGGTGGACTTACTACATGGTACAGCGTTCTTTCTTGGAAGCTTGTAGCCACTCAGGACGTCCCCAGTCTTTAAGACCCCTGTGTCAAGTTTCATCGCATTCCGTTTAGTAATTTCGGAAACGAATCGCGGGGACTATTTCTGCAAAGAACGCATAAGAATGTATTGATGTTAGGTATGTAAACATTTGGCCATCCCTGAAGTTAATTCTCTCGTGAGGTTTGCTGCTGTGTGTCCCTCTTCAATCACGTGGTTCAGAGCTTACGGATTTGTCGCAAGTCAGTCTGATTACAGCATTTTCACATACATATTTATGAGGCAACCCGTTGTTTTTGCAACGTAATGGAAATTAACGTTGTTATCCATTTTAATTCTGAATGCGCCAAAATCAGAATTGTTTGACTGGTAAATAAAAGTGTGTTATGTGGTAATTAGAATCCCGTCGATGGCTTGCGGTTATAGTACATCCATTTAATTTATGCATTTTATATTTTTGTTTAATGCATATTCGGTTTGTTTTGTGTTTGATTCTTGGGCTAATGTTCGTGCCGAACAAGCAATGTAATGTAAACATGACATTTCTTAATGTTTCATTTATTAATTCATTTAACTGCACAAATTGTGTGGCGTCAGATGAGAATGTAATTGTGACGGTGATTAATTGGAGAAATATGGAACAAACCCGGACATTAAATCAATAACGATGGATGAAACATGGGGAAACAAGACATTTATGCCAAATGTCGAATCAGGAGGGAGACGACGCAACTTCATTCATCAGAGCAGTCACCTGATCTACCAGACTACACGGTGAAACAACCGCGAAGACAGCCATCTTCAAAATGTATTCTGTTCGAATCTCCGTAACCTGTCGTTAGGATCATAACCCTCGTATATTCAGTAGCGTATAAAAAGCGTTTGTGACGAGAGGGTGCACTCACCGGGGTACGGTTCGGCGCAGCAAGGGTAGTATTTTTCGTGGCGTTCCGCAGGAACTCCCAGGATGTCCCACTCGACGCTTGGGTAGTACTCCCTCAGGTCTATCCCAACTTCCACTTTGTTATTGTTGAATCTCTGGTTGATATGCTTCAAGTCGATCTGAAATACAGATTGAATCGTAATGGTTGTTTATCACTCCTGCTTCGTATGAACGTCCGATGCCGTCTATGATATTGTTTGCGGTCTTCCTCAACTCGTGTAGCGAAATAGGCCACGATCGATTCTTTCCATATTACTTCCAGTTTCTTTACTCGTTAGTTTTAATAGTGGGCACTGCAGAATGTAATTTGAAAACACTGATAAAATTAATAAATCAGCCACTCGTTACGGGTTCGTAGAATTACGGACTAAATAGACGTCATATTTGCTCTGATGTAGATAAAAAATAAGTAAAATGGCATAACATATAAGTATCCTGTCAGAATACACCCTTTTACTGTTTTTCGTTTTGATTTATGTTGATTTATAAACTTCCATTGTAATGTCTGTGGTGCGCTCGGTATTACGTTAGTGAATGTAGGCGCTGTAATCTGAACAAACTCAGACTCGCAGGAACAAAACAGACCGCCCGTTTTCATCTCTTATTTTGCAACACGGACACCAGCTCTCCTCTCTACTTGCTAAAGTAGAGAGGAGAGCTGGCGCAATGTTTGTCCGATGTCCAGTGCTATTGAAAGATAGCAGGTATAAAATCATAATACAAAACCAGCTAAAAAATTATATAATATTATTAAACTATAGAGAATGAAATACTTGCTCTTACATTTTAATGTACCTGCATGTGATCATTACATATGAAAACGAATGCCTTTAGGCGATATTATGTAACAAGTATCGTTGAACTCTTAAACGGGTTTAGTAAAAATCTGTCTACAATGCTGTTATAATTACACATTTCCATTTTACGAAATGCGTAGAAACATCTTGTTGAGTGGTCACTACTTGAATAGATGCGGTTCGACGTACGTGTCATCGTCATTTTTCCACCTCGTGATTTTGAAGGTCCCTCAAGAGAATATTTCATAGTATAAGCCGTTAAAACTATTGTTTTGGACATTTCGCCTGTGGCGTAATTTCATGACGAAATATCCCTCTATTTTACTCCACTCATTATAAGGTTATGAAATTCGTACAACTGCATATCATTTCCGAAATCGGTAGATCGGGTATGACGTCATAATTTTCCCACCTCTTGACTTTGAAGCACTTTCATAAAGTTATTACATTAAAGGAGGTTAATATAGATATAGTCATATATTATCAGTAAAGCATTGATATACAGTGTTTTCCAAAAAGATGTATATATACATATTCAATGAATTAAATATACATTTTAATATAAACTGCTACATACGTCAGCATTGACACGTAATGAATTAGCGAATGTAATGTGGGCTTTAAAAATAACACCGACCATGTATTTCGTAAACACATCGCACAGGGATCTGCAACAGGGTTAGTATTCTGTGTTATATTGTGTGTATATCATTTTAGGATAGTTTGTATAAATACAGTTCCAAATGAAAAATTAAACGAAGCTTCGATGGGATCTGCGCTAGAGCGGTCCACTCCGATTTAGATGATGAATGTTTAGAATATATAAGTTACGTTTTAGGGCCAGAATTATGTCAGAGAGAAATATCTGGCAACAGACGATAGAATGTTGAATAACGCGTGTAGTAATCGGACACCGCACCAAAATATGACGGTGACAAAGTGGGAAAGTTCAGGACGCTGACGGTTCATGTCCCCCTGCGTGGAAATGAAAATTGACACTAACAAATGTGAAATGACTGTCAGCATGTGAAATATAGCTGCTGAGATGGGCGATGCGTATGCCGAGGGAACACGGTAAAAATTGGTAATTTTTAAGCAGTTGGTACAAGTGTTCGATAAGAAATGGGACGTAGCAAGTGTCTTCGTCTGATTCTTATTCTAGACTAGACGCAAAAATAAAGCTGAAGATTCGTGACCGCCCTTCAAGTGGCTTTATTCCATCTGTGTGTCCCTTTGCTTTCTAACAGAATGAAAGTTTCTGGAGTGTCTCATGAACCCGCTTTAACCATTCTATTCCTCCATTCACTGACACATACATGGCTCCTTCCGTGTGTCGCCCTCCATAATTGTCTCTGTCTGGTATGTTATTACAATTATTATAGCCTGATTACTTCGGCCATAGTTTACTGACATCTTGTTCTTTTTAACTCGGATTTAACTTCCATATAAAAGTTTGAAACGGCATTAGTTTTGGAAGAAACTTTAACCTTATCTCTTTCTTACTAAATGGAATTACACTTGAATTGATCAAACGACGTCCCCCTTTTACTAGTGATAGGATTATTATTACACTTAACGAATACTTCTTCAAAGTGGATTATATACCCGCAGGATGAAAAATAGCTTATTTGTCCTGTCTTTGAGAAAGGAAAGAAAGAAGGTGATAAAACGTATTAAAAAATCGGTTCATGTAACTAGTAAATTGTTTTCTTGATTTATGAGTAGTATTTACAAATCTAAAAATGTTTCAGACGTAGCTTTTAGGCATCAAAAAGACCTGTCATGCATGTCATGTATACGCGTATTAATAATCTGCATAAAGGATCATTGTTAAAAATATTGGCAGGTTAATTTTGGGTAAAATATAAAGTAGGTTTTCAATTAACCGATAATTATCAATATTTTATTCGGTAAATGACTTTGTCAATTAATCTCGGAGATGAAACGTGCATTTGTAGACAGACACGCTCTTCTCATTATGCTCTCACTTTATACAGAGAACTCATAAAGTCTTAACACTAGCTACAAGATTCCTTATGTAGCTTACAAATATTTTCGTCAATGTGTCATGAGTTATTCGCATAAAAAAAATTCATCTAAGGATTTAGTCAGCCTGGCGCAGTCTTAAGGACGTCGTAAATGGAATATGTAATAAAAAATGCTCAGACTTGTGTGCCGAAGTCAGGAACGCCTTACCTGAAAGCCGTCGTACGTCCAAGAACCAAATTTCATAAAGCAAGTCTGTTGGTCGAACGGAAAGTATCGCACGTCGATCTCGCAGGACGACTTGAAGATGGCGGGCGGAGTCCACGTCACCTTGCCGGTGTAATTAAGGATCGCTTTTGTCATCGTGGTGACGACGTACTCCCCGTCCGCGCTGCAAAAGTCATCAACACGCCAGTGTAACAATTACAGGAAACACTTTTCGTCTGATTGGGGCGCATTAGGAGTCGGAAGGATTCGACTGTACGAGTATCTATTGTAATACTGACTTTTGGTATTAGCAGCCGTGTTTATAACGTATCATAATTTTGTTGATTATAGTGAGTCATGCTTTTTCCAAAATTTTAGGTGACTTACAAAACTCTCCTTTCGTTTTAGGAAAAAAGCCTATTAAAATAAACATGCGATTGAAATATTTAATACAAAAACACTAAATACACTAAATCACCTGTATTACTAATAGGTTTGTAAGGCATCAAAATATGCATATCACCATCTTGGTTACAGGAATTAATCAGTTATAAAAATATACGTGTAGTTAATAATTCAGTTTTTATTTCAATAACGTATTGTCTAATGAAATAAAACATCTTTGAAAAGTATGCTTAAGACGTCTTTACCGTAATGAGGACCTCAAGTATCATAATTAACAGCAGGAGGATTTGTCTGTTTCAGAATAAGGACCAGTAGCGTTAACAGACCTTCCGATGTTATTTCCAATAACTTGACCAATCGAGTGGCTCCAAGTTCTGAAGACGAACGTTGCACTGTGGGATTAGTTCTTTGGAAAGAACAATATAAGATGGCTCATAATTAATCACGTGTAGGAAAGCGGGAGGACCCTAAGCACTTCTTATGTTCTGTTGGCTGAAATTATTAAAGAGCTCGGGAAATAGTTTGTTTTCCTTGTGTATTCTTGTTCAAAACATTGAATTTGTAATTTACTTTAAGGGCCAACAGGCGACACAAATTTGGACATGCACAGAGCGCCGCATAATTAATCATCCCATTTGAAATAACTTCATATTCATTTATTAGTTCTTTTGTTCTTTGTTTTCAGAAATAAAACAAAGTCCAGGGAAATTATTGTGAACCGCTATGCAGTCCAGCAGCGTGCATAAATTGCTCACTTGTTCCACAAACAATTGCTCAGTTTCAATGTCGCAGACGGAATATGGCAGAAATTTTAACACCCGGGTGGCTGCAGCTAATCGTGACGCAGGACCTACAACTTTTCCAGTGCAGAATTCAGCCGGTGCAAGGTAAGTTGGTGTTCTTCGGTTTTTGCACCGTATCAGAGATTTATGTATGTAAAAAATAACATGACATTTTACAGTCCGCTTCTCTGCTATCGTACTAACATCGAACACTGATAGACCGCGTATAATATAAACACAACATACAGAAATTCAAATAGTTGAGCATCATTAGACGAGAGTGATAATTTAATTTTATTTGCGAGGATATGGTGGACGAATATCGGAACCGCAAACAAATTGTTGATGATCAATTAGTTAGCAATTGAAATGTCAAAATATGATTAATGGAAACAAGAACATGGAATAATTGCAGCGATGCTGTTCAGTGCTAACATTTCAATGTATTGAGAGTTTTCGTATGAAATGTTTTTAACGAGGAGTAAGGTGCTATATATTCGTCTGTTCACTAATTGCAATCATTGTGCAATTTTGAAGCGTAACGGGGCTTAGTCTTATTGTCTGATACCCATGTTTTGCGTTATTAATGTATCTGAAGAGGTTATTAAAATAAGCTATTCAGTAAAATGGCAGTGCTGGAGGATTATAGGCATGTACACAGACGTATGTAACTATTAAGAAAACATTGTACATATTTGGGGCAGTGCTACACGTTTATTGGAACTCGCATCGGTTTAGATAATTTTAATCTTATGAACAGTTACAGGTACTTAGAAGTAATGCTTATGATTTAATTAGTATTTGAACTGCGAATTTATTTTAAAATTAAACCTCAGGCTTATTTTAAAACGTTGTTTAAAACGCGTGGTATCCTTGAATTCACTTTCAGGGCAGTTAACTGCGACTGAACTGCCAAAAAGTTTTTCATTAAGTCGTTATTTGAGATTTACTCTTGTACAAATGCTTCTCATCTCCATCCTGACTCAGTTTAACTCTGAAGATTAAGGCGATTAGTTTCTTTAGAACGTTGGGAGTCGCCTACAAGATTATATGGTGTCAACCCAATAGACCAATATCGACATCTTTACCGTCGTAAAATATCGGGACGATTGTTAAAGAACTTCGTATCTCTCTCCTGATTTAGTGAAAAATACATTACCTATTACTGTATACTTCTTTTCTTTATACAATAAAGAGACAAATAATTTTTTTTTTAAATTTTATCTTAAACAGTTTCGAATCGGTTGCGAAAATTAAAGCTTTACACTTTCAAACACGGGCGGAGAGATTTGTCAATTAATAACTGGGTTTGTTCACTTATTTGTTATACTTAAGATAGTTTGCAAGAATTAAGTTTCTGATGTAAATGGTGTTCTTAAGCGACGTTTCCTACCAATATGCAGGATGATTTGTTTACAGTTTGGAAGGAGTAACTGTGTATCCTCCGTATGACCCCACCGTGTCGTCATCCTACAAGATTATAGAGCTACAGCTGGGAAGGACGGACATGATTGATTGTCCTTCTGTCTTGAAACACTTTTTATCCTCGCGTTCCTCTTTATCTTTTCTTACTATTTGCATCCTTTTTTTTATAAATGTATTTAGGATAGGTATTTCAGTCTAAGACAGAACTCCGTTTTCGTTTCAAGCGAAGGTCTGAAGTAACAGCGGTTTACAGTCACTCATTTGTTTTGCGTTCTATCGTAGTGAGATTTGCGATTAAATTTGACTTTCGTTTGTTATTTTCGCCTACCACTTAAATTGTGATGTTATTTATATTAAGACATGTTGAAGTTTCCGATGTAAGTTTTAGTGAGTAATGATATTGAAAGTAATTGTCATTTGTTTTAAATCATTACTCTAGTGGATGTGTAAGTCCGCTACACTCTCAGTGTGCAGGGTAGACTTTAGACATGAACCAACCTGCCCATCGTGAAATGAATCCCCGATGAACAAATTTTCTATTTCATGAAGTGTCTGAAAGATAAAACTACTGTGTGATTGTTTTATAAAATGTCCGACAAAAGAATTTGTAGTCTTGTGCTATAATTTGTCGAGGTTTTGTGTGTGTATAAAAACTTATAAAATCCATTTATAAACTAAAGACAGAAGAAGATCAGTGTCTTATGGGATGTTATGGCGTGTAATTCAGTAGAAATTTAGAAGTGCTTGTTGTCTCCATCATTGCCCTGATGATGGAATTATGAGGCTTCTCTGAAACATCGGTTAACTTCTATCAGACTACAAGGCGCGACATCCCAGAAGACAGCGATCTTCAGACTCGCCACCATGAGAACCTGAAATCTCGCCATAGAAACAAACGGCATCCATCATTTTAATATAGCTTTAAAGTTGTTTTAGTTTCGGAAGATTTCGCACAGAACCTGTAGAAATTCCTACAGTAACATGTTTACAACTAAAGGTTTCCACAAAAATTACTTTACGTGGCCTACAGAGATGCTCAGAAACAAATGTGCTTGAAGCTCCTGTCGTTGTCTGAGATTTGTAATTTAAGGATTTTTCAGATATTTATCTTTATTTAACAAAATGCAAAGGATAGACTTGATCCGTTTATGATACCAGACCTCTACGAATATATGCGAAAACCGTTGATCTGAAATATTTTTCTGTATAGCTTCTTAGAAGTTTAATCTTACTTGTCCAATTATCAAGCTTTGCATGTTTATCTCTGATTTCATCACCAGATTCAGGCACGGATACCACCATTACAGACATCAACAGCCCGACATGAGATCTGAGGTTCTTACGGCGATGGTGGGTTGTGACGTCATGTAAACAATATATTTCTACGAAATTTGGTATCTACTTGAGAGATTATAATCTGCGTTAGGAGACTAGTTTTTGTAAAGGGTATGCGATCGGTAATTTTGTGAAGACCGCGACGTCATTAATAACGCCATCTGTTTCTGGCATCTTTTGCGTTACTGCGATGGAAAAATATTGCGGTACTTTGATGTATTGTTGATATTTTGCATGATGAAGGGTATTTGGAAAATACGTAATACGGAATAAGGTATTTTCTATGAAAATGTAAATGGCATTGATAACACTACGTCTTCTTTAGTTTAATGTTATATTTATTTAATAGCTGTAATGATATAAATGAAACTTCTGGCGAAGTGCAGGTCCTCAGATCAGTATCAGCAGGGGTCATTCGGTACCGCTAAAGATGGAGGCAAAGTTTCCCGGGAATATGACCGCGTCTCGGCATGCACCATGCCATGACCCAGAAGCAGGATCCACATAACTCATGCTGCTCATTATTATTCCACCGTAACTACTTGAAGCGGTAAAGTTAGTGTTACCGAGTTTCATCGTTGCGATGTCAGAAAATGGTCACTGTCGAATTCATGGCCTTGCTGTTAAACGAACCGAACAAGGACGCAATAAACGTACCAACCCTCATTGAAGTTTATTGAGGCCAATTAAAGGTTTATATCCTTATTATATAATGTGAATATGATCAGTGGGTCGTTTATCGGACGGTGATGGTAATAAATGTCGGAAACAGAATTGTACTTATCCGTAATGATAAACTGCTTTAGAATTATGTTGCTGGTTTTCTCAAGTCTTTCTAATGGAATCAGTCTTTTGAAGTCCTGTGGTACCATCTGCATGAGTAATCAGCAATTCTGCATTTGGTATTTGTGTTTCGTATGAATTATTAAGGAATTATTCCCTTAATCAGGAAACATAATTTATATTTGTAATGATGAAGTGTTGTTTTCTTAGAGAATGAAATTAATCATTAAATGTTAGACATTCATGATAATATTTCAATCCGATTCAGTATTATGTAACTTGCACAATTGAGATAGCGTTGTTAAATAACGTAGGAACCTATTCCCCTACTTCTGAAAATTTCATTGTAAGGGCTACATCTGTGATGTCGGACCCAATTTGATCGGGACGATATCTCCCCTCCAGGTGAAGGAATAGGACAAAACGAAGCGGAAAAGACGGAAACGAAGTGGATGAAAAGAATGCGTCTCCCAAAGAAGCAACTATGAGAATGAATATCGTAAGTGGTCTGAAGTGGAGCTAGTCTCTAGCGCCCCACTCTGGTCGTTTAGGGACGAGAAGTGAAAATGTTGCTAATGTTGGGACGCTTTGGTGGGTTAGAGAGACACTTCGATAATGGAGATGGGAAGACACAAGATGTTGCTTGAAAAATGAGGCGCGAGAGAAAATTCAAGAGTACAACCTGTTGCTACATGGCTTCATACTCGTTTTATTTTTTATCCAGATAGAATGCTTTCCGGAATGAATTTCAGTAGCAGTCCATCGCACGAAGTGACAAAGAAGTGGTTATTAATTTCCTTCCGTACTTTAACAGGTTCTATGTCATTTCGTGTTTTCCAAATCAAGTTGTAAGCAAAAATGGAGCATGTAACTGAAGCTAATTTTCTGCAAGGGATTCTTTTGGACTCGCGCTCTTGCGTTGAACCAATGCACGTGATACCAGGATTTCAATTTTTTTTTAAATCTGTTACATTTTCGCTGTTTAAACATACTATATATAAAATAATGTGGTAGAAGATACCAATGCGACGAAACCAGATTTGATACTGATCGAGGATTACGGGCTCCTTAAAATGAGCGGCCGTTCTGAGCGCATTATTTAAAATATATGTATTGTTGCAGTTAGTAATATTTTAATAATTACGCAGGAAGAATAAATAGGCATGTTTTAATTTTATTGGCTATGCTGAACGGAAGGATAAAATGAGGTAGAAAATCTGCACAGTAAAGAGTTTTAATCGTCTGTATTTTACGGCAAATATAAATATCTCCAAATAAGAGAAGATTGGCGGGCATGTAGCACGTGTGGAGAAGATGCATTCAAAGACCTGGTCGGAAAACCTGAAGGATAGAGACCATTTGGGAGATAAAGTTGTAGATGGAAGATAATATTAATGAAGATTTCTGTCTTCATACTCGCCGCTGTGAAAACCTCAAATCTTAACAATATTAATGGATGTTAAATAAATATGATGATTGTATTGATTGGACTAATTTGGCTCGAGATATGGACCACGCTAATCGACACGTGGGTTCCATAAAGCAAGGGGAATATCTTGACTAATTGAAGGACTAAACGTATTCCTCCGGAGTTGTAGTGGATGAAATTCTCTGCCCCCCGGTTTCTAATCGATTCTGCACAGCGTTTTAACGCGGTCTGTACCCGCGATTGAGAGAATGTCTGCTGCTTTACAAATGCATGTGGCGGAGATTTTGT
>NW_019059605.1:796608-820309 GCF_000696155.1 Zootermopsis nevadensis | reverse complement strand
GGACCCGTGGTGACAGAACATTCCATCAAAAACTTTTCACTTTGTCCTTTGAATCAGAGAGTTCATGACGGAAATAAGACCTTTGTACTTTCATGAAAATGCAACTGTGAAGGCGAAAGGAACTGTTTATCAAAAGCTCAGAAGCCAACGTTTTGATGCTTGTTGATACAAAACTATTCAGAGTTTGTATGATGAAGGTATGTGCTTTGAAGGTTTAGGTTGTAATTCGAATTCAGTACAAAAAGTTCAATTGTTATTAAAATAATCTGTGAAATTCCATACTCTTCAGTGGATTGTAATACCACTATAATATATTTTTGATGTTTCATGCATCCTGCAACGAATTTATCTGACGATGTTGTCTGTTTTGTACGCGAAAGATAATGTATACAAGAAAAATACCGATCGATTATGCTTGTTTAGTTTTGCGATGATGCAGGAGACATCTATCGTTCCTCATTTGGGTTCCAGTGAGTGAAAATGCAGTTTCACACTTAGACTACGCGAAGTTTCACAGAAAACTGCACAAGCCGGAAGAGAGTGATAGTTTTCAAAGTTTTTATGATTTAGCTTCGATTCCATGTTTATAGCAATGTACTTTCGATCGAGTATGAACAAATTATTAAGTTTCGCTGCAAGGAGCAAAGGAAGGAGAATCCATACTGGAATCTGGAATTCTGGTATAGGAGAAAAGCTTTGTTTCTATATGAGCCATAAAGATACACCGCCTTCTTAACTAAAAGACTCTTGTAAACCTGTTTCGGTAGAAAAAAACCCCTTTTTTTGGGGGGGGGGGTGTAGTTTTTTAAATTGCCTGTGGGCTGAAGGGATACGACAGATGAAAACCTTTGCCTCTTTTCTCAATATATTATCCGGTAAAGTTACCTTAAGACAGAGTAACGGGAAGGGGTCTGTTTCGGAATCGATTATACAATGTCGTTGCGTAGGAAATTGGATAGCAGGTTGACTTAGGGAGAGGGATTTGTGAGGAGTGATTCGGGTTGACGGATGAGTTAGCTTACTGGCCCCGGCACCTCAGTCATATCAGTCGGTGCCATGTTTCGCCATGTTCTGTACCGAGAAACGAAAATTCAATAGCCAACTCCAGACAACTCAGCGGGTGGTACGTAAGTGTTATCTGGCTAGATCTCGCTAGACGCAGCTTTTGGTAGACGGAGTCTGAATGAAGGTGCAGGTAATGACGTGGAATAAAGCTGTAGGTTACAAAGTGAATAAAACACAGCGCGTTTAGGAACCGACTGCACCATAGACACAGAGATTAACTGCAGCGTTCGTGTTCAGACATATGTTAATTAATTAATGGTTTTATTGAACTTATAACCCGCGACGCATGTAGTCTAAATACAGGATTTTCGTAACACATGGATGCAAATTATGCAAGGTAAGGTAATTTAATTAAGGAAAATTTCGCGACATTTCAATATGTCGATTAGGCTAAGCACGTTGAAGTGTATGTGTTTGAAAACGCCTCGTAAGTCTTTATGATTTATCCATATAATCTCAGCATATCACTATTTCTTTAATTATGGATGTCATTGATTGTAAATTATTTCTAACTATATTTATATACTTAATGTGAACTCATCCACATAATCCATACAATATGAAGCCGGTACAAGATTAACTTTCTGTGCTGGTGATTTAAGGTACTTCAGAAGTGTTCAGTGCAGAAAAGTATAAATAAATGTTGATGTAAAAAATTCGACACATATGTAACACTCGGAAATTCATACCAAATTTTACGTGTGCATAAACAGATCCAATGAAATAGAAGTGAAGAAATTATATAAAACTTTGAAATCATGGTGAATGAAGACATAGTTATGGAAACGATGAAATGTAACGCAAGTGAATAATTAGTATTTTAATTTGTACATAGAAATTTGCGTAGATAAAATGCTACTTAGGATGTGCAACTTGTATTAAATCTAGGGCATTCTTAAATATAAAAATAAAGGTTCCTAAATAGAGTATGCTCTGTATATATAAGTTTAACTTCAAAGTTTGTTCTGTGCAGTACAGGTCGTCCCCTGAAACATAACAAATACGTTCATAATCTCGCCGTCTTGCCATGTATCACTTCCTAACGGGGAGAGTTTATGGTTTGTATGTCAAGTGATGTTTTAAACCTGTTCTTGAAAACCAAAGTATTTCTTGGTGTTACAGTAGGTGACGCGGTCTTCGTAAAGTTCCACTGCTGCTGTAACCGTACCTAACCTCAACTTAGGAGCTGGCTTTGCTGAAACTTTCTGAACACATGTATCACTGTCCAAGTGAAGGTTGCTCCGTGATTAATGGTTGCGATTGTCAAAATTGGAGGCATAATTCACTGCCTACTTTGTTCTCAGATTATTGATGAATCAGAGCACACAGTAAATTAAACGAGACACATAAATCAGGCGCATTTTTGCGAAACAATTCTGTGCAAGGTGTAATATAATATAGACTTTTTCAGCTTATGCAAACGTAACTTTATTTTTGATTTGTGAAATTATTTACATGGGGCATGGTGAAGGGCTGATTATCCATCTAAAGTGTCTTGCGGAACATCTAAATTTATTTACCATTCAAAAAGTTAATTGTGACAGTTTAAAGCGACCTGTTCCCTATTTTTGTAGAACTTATAGTTTATTTAATCTGATAGTTTGATTTGAGCTCTTGAAAGAAGGGTTTTATTGGGTGGACAAGGACGTGGTTGTAGTGGTAGTGTTAGTAACGACGTGGGAAATATTGGCACTAAATTTGGTGGTTCTGTTGTGGTAATATTCGTGTGATTTCATGGGTTGTAATGTACGAATTTACAGTGTAATCCAGATTATCTGACCTTCGGTTACCCGACATTAAGTTTTATCCAACGTGACGTTTCGGTACGCTCCATTTTATCAACAGTAATCACGGCATGTTTCGGAATAATCACTCCCCCATCTTACACAGTCTGAATTTTATGTACTCAGATGCTAAAGACGTTGCTTGAGGCGATGGTGTGACCTCGCCTCAAAAAATCAGGAGACTCAGAAGCTAATTTCTTTAAAATGTAAACTCGTTTGCATATTTACATTATGTAAAAACAATTACTTTTTTGTGAAGATTATTTTGTTTATTTAATCCCGTATTGTATTTTCTTCGTATCATCGTAAATTGAGTTATAAATTGAGTTTGTTTACCCTCCTATTTTTCATTAGTCTTCGTAGTATACTACATTTTCGATTATCTAGCCGTCATTCAGCCTCGTTTAAGTCGGATTATTGAGACTGAACTTTAATTGATGTTCCACTAGTAATTAAGCGAGTGTTTGTGTAATTACTTTCTGAGTAGGCATGGTGTTCTAAATAACAGAAGAAGAAATTTGGTGACAAACAGACCTCAGTGTTTTGTACTCAGAGGAAAAAATCTTATAAACCAGTTGTTGTTGTTAATTAATTAATTAATTGTGACTGATTGTGTGAAACTCAGTTGAGCTCGTCGTATTGCAACGAAATAAGTTTAAATTACCAGTTCTTGTTTTAAGATTCTACTTAGAAGTAAAATTAAAAAACTGAAGTTCTTTATTCCGTTTCAGTTTTTCTGCTGCGCACCTCGCTTGAAAGTTTGTGATATTGATTGATGAACGGAGATGAGAGATTGAAAAATAATTACAAATTTAATTGACTCATTTTTAATTTAAATCCTTAATAGAAAAACGTCTAACGCCGTAATTAATATTCAAAAAAGTTATTAAACATGTCTGTTATCTACATTTTCCAGATAATAACGTTTCTTGATCATGCTTAGCAGAACCTAACGAGAATTTTCTGTGAGTGGAATCCATTTTGAAGCGAAGATAAAAATGACGTATAAACCCAGAGTTCTTGTTAAGCTGGCCCGTGATACCGGGCAGATTAGCTCGAGCTGCAGTGCTTCAGAAAGTTTCCCGTAAGACTTTTGGCCGGTGGACCGAATATGACGACAGGAGTTTTGCGTGGCTTTCCTCAGCTCCTCAAAAGAAAATTCCGAGATATTGCAATAAAATAGGTCAGCTGTGTTTATTTTTCGGTAGCTTCCAGATAAACATAACACATTAATAAGAATTTAAATTACTCCGCAAAACATTCCGTTCATGTCCTTAAACCGTCAGGAACAGCGAGACGAACGATTCCACTCGGCGCCTGCGACAAACTGATTAGATTACAAGCATCACAGAGAGGAGAAAGACTTTACCGTACATGTTAGGAGAGGATTTCTTCCTTTTTTGTTAGCTACGATTGCATCAGTAGGGCGGAGTCTCGCCGCTCAGCAACGGGGCCTGAACAGGACGTGCAGATGGTTCTTTGTCAAAGTAACTTCACGCTAGCGACTATATTTTCACATTAGGATTTATACCGCTGTAATATAATATGATTCCTGCAAGAATTTCCACCAATTAAAACTGAAATTTAAGGCATGGAGAAGCTAAGAGACGCATTTTTTTGTAACCTTTAGTTACCAACACGAACAGATATAGAAATGGAAAGTAGTCACACTCACTTGTTGTAGAGCACAATGTCAGGCAGCCAGATGTGTTCTGACGGGACGTAGAGTTCAGTAACACCTCCATATTCCTGTGGGTCCCACCGGAACTTGTGGTCCTGCCACTCCTGCACAAACACGACACTCAGTCACTGCTACGCAGAGGCTCACGTGGAATTGGCAGGCGATTACAGTTAACACAGCGATGGTATGGCCGGCCCTGTTCTGTGTCCAGGTCCTTGCAAGATCGATTTAGCTCTGGGTACTCTTCTGAGTGACTTATGTTAACGATGAAGATTGTTGTCTTCTGGGTTGTTTCGCGATGATTCATCGCCCTGATGACGGAGGCAGTGTGACCTCTGAAACGTTGGTGAAAGTCTACCAGCCTACACGGTGCAACAACCCAAGAGACAGAAAACTTCATACTCATCGCCCTGATGATGGAGGCAGTATGACCTCTGAAACGTTGGTGAAAGTCTACAAGTCTACACGGTGCAACAACCCAGGAGACAGAAAACTTCATACTCATCGCCCTGATGATGGAGGCAGTATGACCTCTGAAACGTTGGTGAAAGTCTACCAGTCTACACGGTGCAACAACCCAGAAGACAACAATCTTTGGACACCGCCGTGAAGACCTCAAATCATACATTGTGTCGTTAGCTAAAGCATATGTTAACCATGTTTTCAATTTTACTCGCAAATGCTTATGATATATAGTCTTTTACCATTTGTTTTAATGTTCATTTACCTGTATATCGTTCACTGTCTATTAAAAGTACTGATTCTCAGGACAGGACAAGGATTGGGACTAGCTACTTCTATATTACGCAGAAGAGTTAATATTAACTTGAAGACGAGATCAGAGCCAGCTCCCGAAAAGTAGTAATTTTGTTTTAGAAAAATGAACAAAGAGACAAGTCCAGAGAACAGCAGTATCCAGTGTAATACAACATTTTTAGAACCCTTTAAGAATTAAAATCCAGACAGTACTTACATGTTCCAGCCAGACGTTCGTAGTAAGAATCTGATCCTTCAAATTCTGAAAAATAACAGGAAACAATCCATATAAGAAGAGAAGCGTGAATTGAAGTTACTTTAGGATTCAAGGTCACTGTATAAATTCCTGGACATATATGTTGGTAAGACATATAAAGCGCGCAAGACTTTTTTACACTTCAGTATCGTATCGTGTGCTTATATATACAACGCCCTTTTTAGGAACAAGTCAATTTAACCAACTTATTATTGTAATGGAGAGGAGTTGTGTTTTCTTTGAGGTAGGGACTAAATGTTTAAATGTTAAGACGAACTTCGGTCTCTGCCCCTTACCTGCCAGATTCGGTTTAACTCGTTTCCATTATCTGCTCCCATCGGAGCTAAGACATTGAGAAAAACATTTCTCCGCAGTGAGGCAATATCTGAACCACGACCCTCGTTTGTATGCGGGTTCTGTCTTGCATTGCCCTCTCCAGAGACTAGCGAGCCGTTTTCAAGTGTTCCGAGAAGCCGCTGTCGTCTCGTAAGTCACTTGTCCTGTTACTAGACGCTGGGCACATACGACATACAGCGTGCCAGCTACGAGGAGTGATGAGAGCGCTTCAGAAATGTGAGGAGGGCAGGGTTGGAACGAATAACAAAACACGATAACAATTAGTAGCAAGGAAGAGAAAAAGAAAAATAACCCATGTAGGATTTGAGGTTCTCACGGCTGTGAGTCTGGAGATGGCTGTATCCTGGGTTGTTGCACCATGTAGTCTGGTAGAACTGGTAAACTTCTACCAGACTACATGGTACAATGGCCCAGAATACAGCCATCTTCAGAAATAACCCATTATAAACGTATAGAAGGGTTATTATTATTCAGTGTTCTGTCTGACGACAGGTCCATTGCTCTGCCCAAAACCAGCTCTCCAG
Source organism: Zootermopsis nevadensis (assembly GCF_000696155.1). Next base: position 813,886 of record NW_019059605.1, on the reverse strand, counting down.
TTATCTATTCTTCTCCAACACCACATTTCAAAACTCTCCAGGTATTTCTGTTCCTTCTTCCTGAGTGTCCAAGTCTCTGCTCCATACAGCGCGACACTAGTTTCTTCTTCATCTCCAAGCCCAACTTGCTAGTGAGAAGTATCCTCTTCTTGACGAAAGCTGCCTTGGCCATGGCTATCTTTGCTATAGAAGAGTAGAAGAACGTAATTGTAGGCAAAGGTAAATCGTAATGAAAAATAGTTAGAGCATTGCCATGTAGCATACTGGATTCATGGTGGAATGGTGCATTTGTGAAGCTGATATTGATTTAAGAGGCGTATACCCTTTGGTACTCGGTAATGAGGGCTTATACTAAAGTACTTTCTATTCATTAATATACATTTTCGCATTAATATAATCACCACTACTGAACTCTTCCTGAGACAGCGTAAAAGTTCATAAACTCATAGGCTCTTTTTCTGAGATCCGTTGTAATTTTATCCTCCAATCGCTTTGGTCTTCCAATTGACCTCTTTCTCTCAGATTTCTCGACTCCTCACCGAAGAGAAAGTTTTCCGCATTTTTAGATGATAGTACATCAAGTTCTGATCCTAGTTTTCATCCTTATTTAAATTTTGTTTGTTTCGACTTGAGAATGTCTTTTCTTTCGTCTTCTTTAGAAGAAAAAGGCGGAGAATTCTCATGTTGAACGTATGCCGATTAATAAAAACATTTTAGCTATCACGGTATGAAAGGCGAGATGAGAGGAAGAAAATGTACGGGCAGGAGGCTGAAGTTCCGACGCGGATGACGGAACTTTAGAAGACGGATGAAAGAAAAACGTGGGTAAAGTTTCGTCACTTGTGTAATGCTGGGTTATTTGATTTTCTTGTTGAAATGCTGAATATGAAATATGATAACGCGCTAGAGTTCACTTTATTTGTTCTGTTTATGCTAATTACGCCTTAATAATCGAGCGCTGGAACATATTTTACTCGTGTAACCATCGCGTAAACTGCGCTGCTGTGCTACGTTTCTGGTTACAGGCATCCTCTGTCTCGGCTGGCAAATTCTGGTTCCATAGGAGTGTTTAGTCATAATCTTGAAATTTTAGAAGTGACTAGCTAGAACGTCGAAGTTATCAATTCCCCAAAAAATCTAAATGAAATTTATACTAGATGGAATTTGTTATATGTAGAAAGGTTTTTGTTGTTAATTACATAAGATACTTTTTTGTTATTATTATAAAGCTTATTTCTGTATTTGAAAACGATTTCCTTATGTCTGTAAAGTAAACTATGTTCCTAATCATTAGAACTAACGCAGTTATATTTTTATTAGGTTGACGCCGTTTTGTTTGAGTAAAATATTATCAGATATGACGATTTTTTTAAAAAAAATACATTGAAATAGGTCGCGGCACGCTCACTAATCTTTATCTGCTCAAGATTCATAATCATCTCACCAGCCTCTATTCTGTGCAGCTGAAACAATATTGTTAAATAACAGAAGATGAGATTATACTCTGTCTTCATCATACCCACAGGAACACATACACTGGGAGGAATATGATAACATAGGATCGCTTAGTGATGAAAGGAGCTGGTGATAACTGAAATACTTACGCATTGTGCCACTAAAGAAGCGGATGTTTATTTAATTGAGGAAAAAAATAGGAATAAATGATGCTGATGTTGTTCTGTTATGTGATGTCGTGTAGACTCTCACAGGTGAATACCAAAATTTTTAAGAATAATTCTGTCTCCATTTTCGGTCCTGAAGATGGAGACAGTATATTTTTCCGAAACGTTGGTATCTACCTACGTGTTACACGGCGTCAAAAGCCAGAAGAACATGGGCATATTCCTCCCCGTGAGAACCTCAGATCTCAGGAATAAAGGAATTAATGAGTTAAGAGACTGTTTTAATTATCCAAGAAACTGTTTCGCTAAGACTTCTCAGAAAACAGTTAAAACAAAACCCGTTTCTGTGTTTATAATTTCTTCGCAATTTGTCTTTTAGTTTTCTACAATCAGCTCATGCACGAAATTAACTACAGTTTCGTCGCTCTTCGCTTTCCGGTAGGGAAAAAAGCTGTATAGTTATTTCTTTTTACTCAGCTTTGAACACTAATTATAGTTCAGACTAACAGAAGATATCTGCAAAAGAACGTTACTTGCAGAAAAAGTAATTGTATAGCGCATTGTTTTTCTTAATGGCGTCTATACACGACAGATAATTTGTTCGGACAAAGAGTTTTAGATTAGGGGGATAAAAAGAAGATTAAATTATTTGAAGAGGAAGGCTCGCGGATGACGAGGTTGTGAACTTTGTGTCTTCACTGGAATTAGTCAGTTCAGAGTTTCCTTTCATCCGAGGGTTGATAAATTCCTGTTATACTCCCTGCTTTCCTGAAGGAATATCAGGAGGTAACTATGTCGGATATTTTCAATTATGGTATAAATATTTTCTAAATGAAAGCCATAATTAGCTGTCAAATTAATTAACTAGAATTTTTATATTTCTTCTATACTAAGAGTAATTACTGCACTAACTGTTTTAGAATAACAAGTAAATAAAATATAGGCATCCAAAAAAGGTGTATATACAGCAGCAACTTCGGTGGTTTTTTCTGAGTGAGTTCTCACCGCTGTCAATTGTGCCATGAATCTGTTTTTGGGACTATGTCACTGGAACATCAAAGACCACGGCCATATAATGCAAATTATAAAAGAAAATTTAACCATTTCGTAATAGTAGTTGAATTTATACAGCTTAATGGTATTTAAATAGACCCGCAGAGAGTCATAGTGGTATTTAAAAGGGACCGCAAGGGATTAAAAAGTCTGTTGTAAAAATTTACAATAAATTTAATATGGTTTAATAGATACGTAACATTAAACATAATACCGAGACATTTTCACTTTTCATGAAATATTAAATTTCTTTCTGGCAGGAAAGGGTACGTTTTCTGTTTGTCTTTCCTGTTGTGAAAATCCGCAGTGTAGAATATTTTATAGCTGCTGTATGCTTTTGAAGTATTTTAATTAAATTATTACTTTCACATAATAATTGTGTTATAGGTTAGTAAAGCCCTTTCACTACACAGAGGCTAATTGTTTTATCAAACAGACATGTATGTTTATTAATACAATTTCCATTACAAATGTGTTAAAGTTTTGTTTATTATATTTCGCTGGTAGTTTCGTCATGAACTGAACAGCTGCGAGCTGCTCTTGTGTTACTCGTCATAATTTTTTTGATTATGCTGTAAAATATGTAAATCCCAGGATACTTTTAAGTGGTACTTTGCACCAAGAGATTACCAAACCTCATTTATCTCCGACATTTTACAGTTGAAAGAAAAAAAAATACGAAGTTTCACAGCGGGCGCTTTGTGGCCTTGACAACTGAAACACTTGAAACGTATTTTCAAGTCCCGTTCGAGGCATGGATGTTTGTCCGCATTTTTCTGTGTCCTTTTATGTAGAGGTCTTACATTAGGCTGATAACGAGTCCAAGGAGTCGTACTAAATGTAAATGCTTAAACGTCCGCACGACGTTAGTATCTCCAGAAGACCGACGTCAATTTAAATGCGTCTTAAATTAAACTAATAAACATTGAAGTAATACGTGTGATTTTCGAGGTTTACACGAGTTTTTCTGGCCTTGAAGAGTAAGAACTATGTCGAAGGAATGAAAATTCCGTCGCAGGTGACGTATTCAGAAACTGAGTTCAGTGGAGAGGAGGGCACGGGTAATGTGTAAGCAGGGGGCCACTCGTAATATTTCCCAGTGGAGTTCGGTTCTTGTCTCTTAGCAGCTACAGAAGCTGACGAGAACAGCGTGCGAGCAGGACTGTAGATGGTTAGCAGAAGGGGACCAATATTGACATAGCCAACAAGTCTGAGCACCAACTTGAAACAGCGGATTATATCTCTCACTTCACACGTCTCGTCATCTCTGCGCGACTTATTTCTGGGGCATTACCAGAATTATCGAGCAAATATTTTTAAGTCAGGATGAACGTCGAAGGTGTTCCGTCTGCAATGAAATTCCATTTTTATTTTAATGGAAATGCGAATTTTTATAAATGAATTCCTGTATTTTAAGTTTTAATTCTTAAACGAATGCGTTAAGACAGAACAACAAAAACAGTTGTAAACGAAATTATAAATTTTTGGGGTGCATTTTTTTAAATTTGAGCTTTTTCTTTTCTTTTTACATCCACCATATAAATCGAATGTTGCTCCAACATCTCTTGGGTAATTGTAGGTGTATTTTTCGATATCATTCGTTTCAACTATTGCAGGGATATCATGTTTCACGATCATTTTCCCATGTCATTTAGTACTGTATTTCTTAATCTTTGTATGGCATTTCGAATAAATAAATGAATTTTGTAGATAATGCGTAAAGGTTGTTAGTATGTAAGAGTAGGAAGTAGTTGTTACAGGTTTTAGCTGAAACAATGTCGTAGAATAAATATCCAGTCTGAGTTTATAAAGACAGTTATTTAAATTTTTGTGAGCATTTCGGAGGGCGCTGTTGAGAATACTGTTTTGCTGGAAAATCGAATGCTTTAGAATTATAGAACAGGTTAGACTGTATTCGTGTCTCTTGTTCTGAAGATTGGTTAAGATAGGCCTGTACGTTTGGTCCTATTTTAAAACATTAAACACTGGTTCTTATTCCTTCAGAAGGAGTGTTATGTTCTTGTGTTATTCACGTTGCAGTAGAGACGATGCGATTGCAATATATTGTTACTATAGCCTCCAGAATGTTCCTTTAATTAAATATACCCCAATTCACAATCTAAGAAACACTTTTGTCGTTCTCGATTAGATTTTCTTTGTAAATCACCTTGAAAAATGGAACGTAGTGGTCTGTTATTTTAATCAAATAACATTGAGTCTGTTTTTTCTGATTAACCGATATTTGAAGGTTATAATTTAGTGTTAGCATTTATAATTCTGCCACACTCTCCACAATTCACACGCCGTAGTATGACAGGGAGAAATAACGTCACATACGTTAAAGAACGAACATTAATCCAGTACAGAATTACGAGCTCGGAAATTTAAGAGCGGAAAACTGGCTATTGTACGCTGTTGAATGTACTTCTCTGACTTAGTACACAATCCCTGTTTCAACTAACAACACACTTCTACAGTGGATAAAGTTACACGCTTTAAAGTTTAATAACCGTAAGACGTAAATTACATTTTGTAGACAGTGGTTGTGCGGACCTCTTTATTTGTCTATACAAAGTGAACACTGAAAATGATTAAGTAAAGAATATTATGTTACGTTAATTGATAAAGAGTGAATAAAGACGAGCTAAAGAACTTGAGGAACAACTAATTATAGACAATGTAAATAACTGGATAATGTTAATAGAATGAAAGAGAACCCGTTTTAAATGTTCTTATCAAAGTATTTTTTTAAGTATACAACGAATTGTGTTACAAAACCTGATTCGATTTCGAAATTAAACGGACGAGTGGACGTGAAGTGCACCCTGTTGTAACTTTCGATAACAGCGCTTTCGATGTGCTGTGTGACCTGAGCCTATTGTTTGTGGAAGCTACATTGGACTGGACGTACTACCATCTTCACGAGGAGGACTGTTCACGTGGTTAGCTAGACGGGGTGGAATTCTTAAACGTGGGTTTATTTCGTTGCTGTCCTGGATTATTATTAAAGCGCTTGTTGACGAAACATGCGATCTGCCTTAAAGTCGACACATATCTGATTTTCAGGTATGGGTTTATCTATTTAAATGATGGTGCTACACTTAATCCACTCGAACACTAAGTAGATTTAATTACAGTTTCTTAATAATACTTCCATTTCCGACATTAAATTATTGTCATCAGTCTCTCATGCTCATAGCTGTGCAGTAGATTTGAAGTGTCTATTACCTGTTGTCTATCCATAATCTATTAATATTGTTTGTTTATTAATTAAGATACTTATATGTAATATATTAATGTTTAGTTTTTAATTTTTTTAATTGAATATTTTAATAATTGTAAATATTACTAGATTATGGATAGACGAACAGGTACCACGCGGACCAATTATACTACAGTGTTATGATATATATATATATATATATATATATATATATATATATATAAGCATTAGTGTATGGGGCACAGCTGATGATCTGTTACAGACCGAAAGGCGTTTATCCCTTATACAAGTTGTATATTATTGACAAAGTGCAATATAAAGCTAGTTAGTTGAGTTTCCACAGTAAATTGTAGCTACAGAGTTTGAAAATTTACAAGATCATTTTATTTCTTGCTTTATAAAGATAATTATTATCGATATTTTAACGGCCACTAGAAATCTTTGGATAAATATGCAAACATGTTTTCTGTTTTATACATGGAGTATAAAATAGGTAATTGATCCGAAAAATGATCTTTTCGTGCTGTAGTATCCTGTCAAAGTTATTTGCAGTTAATTAGCCGTGGGCCTGACCAGCGGTCGATGTGAATCTCTGGCATATGCTTCACATCCACACGAAGGGCTTGATGGGGATATCGTGTTGCTTAATTCTCACTGCGAAAAGAGAATTAGGCCCACAAATTGGTACTGACGTTTGACCATATTCTGTTAAGGTTTATTGAAACAAATTCGTCCGAATTATAATGTAACTAGTTGATGAAACCAGGGATGGAGTTTTGTAGTTCAGAAGAAGCGTAGGTCTAATACTCGTGTAATGACTGGATAAAACCGAGCAGCTCTCGTCATAATCAGTGATTGGCAGTTTTTAATATTTTGTCTTTGTATCAGGCTAGGAAGAATGATACTTCAAATCAAAAATAGTTACTTCAGCAAATTCATTTATAATATATTGTATATCCACAGGTCTGTCCTTGTTTATATAATGTTTGTGTTTCGTTGTGCTTCTGTATTGCATAAATGAATGCGATTTGTCGAATTATATGGAGCATTTTATTTTTGGGCAATGAATAAAACTTTAGACTGACCATGTTCATTATTAATATTATTAAGTTACAATTTATTGTCATATAGGCTTAAACATATTAAAATGCACTTTTGTAACTCGCCAATCTACCTGAACCGAAGTCCGGTAGGTCCAGCACAGAAACAAACGAATGTCTCAGGCAATATTTTATACACTTATTTTTGTAACTCCAAAGTTGCTTACTGTGTACATAAGAACCTGCCACTGGTCCGTATCCTGAGCAGATGCATTCAATTCATGCCCTACCACATTATTTATTTAAGATCCATTGTAATAGTTGCTTACTTTTAAGTTCGTATCTTGCAGGTGGTCATTTCCCTTTAAATTCTCGACTAAAGTTTTGTGAAATTTTGTCATATCTCCCGTTCATACTACATCTCTAGCCCACATTATTTTACATTATTTGATTACCGTAATAATGTTTGGTGAAAAGGACAAATTAAGAATCTCCTCATTATACAATTTTCTAAAGCCTCCTCTCACTTCTTTGTTCTTAGATCAAAATATTCACCTTCGTACTCTGCTCTCAAACACGTAATTCCTTATTTCCCGTTTATGAAGAGGGACCACGTTTTACACCCATACAAAGTAACAAGTAAAATTATAATTTCGTACATTTACACACGAGAGAGAGAGAAGTAATAAATACTCTTAACCGACTGGTAGCTCGCACTCTCAGAGTTTAATCTTCTTTTAATATCTCTGTCAACGTAATTTCGACTGTCATTTTTGTTTCCAACTGTATGAGCTTGCCACATTTTCAGCTACATATTGAACCAATATTACTCATATTAATTGTCGTTTTTATTAAATAAGTAATTGGCATGTACCGACTAGCAGACAGGTCGTTGATCAACACTGCCATAAATTAAATGCTCTCGTGCACACAAATCGCAGATGACGTTACTGGTATATTATTTTGGAGACGGTTGTAGGAGGTAACGAGATGACCGTGGAGTGGTAGGAGAGTACGTAATTTGGTCTGGTATCGATTTAATGCGCAATCCGTTGTGCATATTCCACCGTCACTGCCTCAGCCACCGACGGGAGCTGTTAATAGGTTCAAGTACTTTCAAACTGAAACTGTGGAAGCGAGGCGTAATGCATAGGCTACAGGACTTTGTGTATCCGCTCAGCTGTGGATTCCCTACCATGTGTTCCTGGATACGGAGCGGTGCATATACTTCAATGCTCCTGTCCAGTTCCATGAACTTTGTTATACGTTAGAAGCTTATATATATATATATATATATCCAGTAAGGAAGAAAACCGATTTGAAGTCTGCCCTGATGATAATTTTTAACTCAATATAAATCATTCGTGAGCTTTCTTGCAGATGTCACTGATAATTTTTATTCACAAACTCTTTTATCAACATCCATTTTAGCTTATAAATATCGAGCTAGACGATCGTGGTCTACAACAACGGGGTTGGAAATTAGAATCTTGAATGATGTATCGTTTGACTTCTGACTTATTTTATAATGACACGATAACTGAGAAAAGCTGATCCCCCAGCCAAGGTGTCATACCGCGTGCTACGAAGATGCAGTTCTGAGACGGGCACGGGTGTTTAATCCATAAACGAAGAGTAATTACCCATTTATGTTCAGATATTTAACGTGTTTTTATACTGAAAGTGAATATTATAAAATTATGTATAATATATCTTCAATTGTCGAACGATTTGAGTGATAGTACGTATGGCACCGTGTCGAATGTTCCATCTACTTCAGATGCGTTTGAAACCTCTGTCTCGGTAAACATAAATACATTTAGAGACAAGATATAATTAATTTCATATCTTGAGTGAGGGCTGCACATTAATATACCTTACCTAATAGTTACTTTATAATGCTGTAAAATTTAAAAGCTTCGTTTGGAAATATGGAAACCTCTTAATATAATTGCATTTCAGCTCCATTATGGAATGGAGATACACTTCGGTGTTTGCCGCGTTTAGATTCTGCCTGCTTCATGTAGATCTGTTGTGGGCTGTGGAAGTTTGCGGTAATTTCAGTGCTTGCACTCCGCCGTTCTGCAGGCTCGTTATACTTGTGCGGGGAAAAGGAAGGACTTCATTTCAGGGTGAAGTGTTATTGACACACGTAGTGACGTCATCTGTACACCCTGCCTGCCGTGGAGTCTGTAATAGTACCCGACATTAGACCTTTATAATAAAACAGTCTTTTTGGGTAGTCATATGGAGCTTCTACTGAAATAAGTACGTATTTTGTCGGACGTGCATGGCAAATTTACCTGTTATCACGTGATGATGACGTTTGCGAGTGTGTTTGTTGGTAAAATACGCTTATTTTAATCCACCGGGGTTACGTAAAAGGCTTGCCTTCAAGTCTACACGGTATCACAATGCAGCATCGCTAGATATGAAACTGTATTGAAGCATAATAACGAAAGATTAACCCCACTCTTGAAACACGAAGACTATAAAGAGATAATTGAATCTGTTTGGATCGAGATATCACCTCGATATCTAGCGAATTACAAAGAGTGACTGCCTATGCTATCATTACCCTGATGATGGCAGCAGAGAATGTCACAATTCTGATCGTCCGAGAGGACTTCATTGCATAACGATATGTGTTAATGTATGATTTAACTACATTATGTAGTGCAGATGTACCCAGCAGTTTATAACAAAATATACTGCGTTAAAAACACGTGTGTGCTTTAGTAAGATTGGAGAATGTTGTGATCACTAGTCTTCGAATGCCTCAGTTTGTGATGTTGTAACAAAACCGGTAGCGAAAGAAGACTATGACACGTTTTATGTCTCTTGGTTATTCTGGTACTTGCTAGAAAGAAACAAGACCCAGAGTCATTACAGAGTCTGCACAGGGATCGATGCTGCACGAGGACGGCTTTCCTGACTGGAATTTTCATGTTTTTCCTCAACATATCTAGAAGAATGGCACAAGAACTGCGCCAGAATTAAACATACCACGTAACTCTCCTTGTTCTTTGTAATTCTTTAACGCCATCACTCATAGATTTAGCCTAATCTCATCAGCCGTAAGGCTGTTAAGCAATTACGTTTTAATCCTTCAGACTCATTATGAATCTCGAGCGTCAACTGTCTCAACTTCTGTTTGGTTTAGTATCGGTTGATTTAGGCTCGCTCTGCATAATGCCTCGTTTTTCATTATTCTCGCCACACAAATGCCGACATAGCGCATTAAAGTAGGCGAAGTTCGCGCAATCCTAGATCATTACATGTTCATTATTACGGTCGACGTCCATTCAAATAAGATTGTACTTAAGATCTTAGAAGAAGTATAATAGCATCTATCGTAGTGGTCCTACCCCACGCGAGCCATTGATCCGCGTTATTTGCCCGTTCGCAACTAAAAGTTGCAAAACTTAACGCGTAAACTTCACAGTCTGTATGTCCATCTGACCGCATGCAAGAACTCCAGAAAAGGTAAAAGGATTTTCACGTAGTTATGTTGTCGGCACATTCAAAATTGAATATTGCTGTTTTCTGAGTTGTTGGGCCATGTAGTCTGGCAGGAGGTCCAGGGTGTTTCGCAAGTGCTTGCTGCTTCCATCATCAGGGCGATCTCCCTGAATGTTTAACTTACTATTTAGACGGGCTTGGGCTTAAATGGGTGATTATAATGTTTTGCGCTGCGAGTGACTTGAAGGACTCGGTAGGTTTTGGGGCTGAAAATTACATTTCTATCCAGCACATCTTCCATACATTTTCTTAATTTTAAAATATTTCCGTTTTTCTTGCACATTAGGGCTTATTATTCCATTATGAGGCTTTTGGTTTTGTGTAGCATTGGAGAAGCATTGCTACCTTTAACAAAGTCTGTATATCGCTCTTTTAATTTTGTCAACAAGTTATTTAATGGTTATTTAAGGTAAAAATGTTCTTTTCTGTTTTCTAGTTATGTTCTCAGATTCTTACGTCCGTGAAGGTGTTGATGCTAGTTTTTTGGGTTGTGATGCCATGTGGACTTGTAGGTAGATACTAACTATTCCGAGGACTGCGTCTTCAGTTCACACAGCGTCATAACCCTGAAGACCAACATCTAACATGTTATGCCTCGTTTTGTGTATTTTGGCTACTGTTCTCTTCTCATGTGCACAACTTAACACTTTGTTATGTGTTACTTGTATTATTTTAATGCTTTTATTGTTTTCACTAGTTGCTTGTAATTGGTTTTCCTGTTATAGTCAGGCAGAGTTAAATGAATTTAGAAATATTCGCTGTGGTGAGAACCTGAATTCTCACCGAATTAATATAAATTTAATTATTTTATTGTCGTTATCGTAAATATGTCCCACTCCAATGACCCGTAGAATCCATGGTCTCTAAAAGATCTAGTCTTTAGAATTAGAAGGAAGTTGTGAAACTTTCGTAATTTTTTAACAAAGACATCGAAAATGAAAATTGTAATAACATTTCTGGGCCTGAGAGCGATACTTTTTATCATGCGACAGTCGAGCGGCCGTGAAGTTAATTTACAGTATATTGAGACTTCATTTGTATGAAACAAAGAATTTTGGCGCCGAAACGTGACATTATCCATCGAGAACCAGACCCCATAAATCAGACTTTATTCCCATAGCTTGCTGAATTGCCTTGTGAGAGACACGGACCATATAGGACCAGCATTCCTGTTATATTTCTGTGAGGAGATAACATTTCTTATTCTTGTTTTGTTTTTGTCTTGATTCTGCCTCTACGTGATCTGAAATACTGTACTTGTTTTGAACCTTTTCTGAATCTTGATGTTATTAGACTCTCGAATGACAACGCTGGTACATAAAAGTTGGGGAAAAAATAAAATAAAAATCAATATTTAAGGCATGCAAAGGTTACGTGCCTCGAATTTGTCACCCGGTACTCGTTCAGGGCGGACAGAAAATTTGTTTAGATGCAAGTGACGAAGAAAGGGGAAAGGCTTTTATGTTTGGTTCTGTCACTAAAATAGAACTGTCAAAACGCCTTTTTGGAGCTCAAATTTTATGTCAAACAATTTTGAAGTTTCTTTCACGTGTAAGTGGACACTTTCATGCCCTCTGATTTCATTTTTGCTGGCTCAGTATTTCAACATCTAAACCGACTTTTGTGTCCTCAAAGCACAAGACTGCTTTGGAACAATAAAGTTGTAATGCTTAAAGAGTGAATCTCCATTAAAGCGCAATTGTAGTTTTTAACAAAGATCATTTAAATTGAAATGTATAAACATTTTTAACAGCCAAATTGTTTTGATTTGCTTATTAATAAGGGAATATTGACAGACATTTTCGTCTGTGTGGCTAATTAAACTAAGTAAATAACTCCATGAAGAGGATTCCTTGTTGAAAAGCTAATCGTATGCTCACCTAGTAAAATGTCACGCCTTTTATGGAAACAATTAGTTTGTTACCTCGTTCATAGAAGTCTCCAGATAAAACCAATCTACACCCTCCTACTGTATTCCCAAAAAGACCCATTTTAACATCTTTCCATCTACGCTTAGATTTTGCCAGTGATCACTTGTTTGCACCTCTCATCTTTCCCACGTTGAATTTGTTCCATGTAGGTACAGTAGTGTTTGTTCGTCGTTACATATGCATGGACGAGGCAGATAACGCAGTGGACATAATGTAATGATCTGAGTAAAGCACAACTCAAATGAGATGCTGCAATTTTGATGATTTGGTTGCCTTACTAGGGTATTGAGTTTGCTTCATCGTTCATGATATTAATATGGACAACTTATAAATTTATTAGTAGGGTGTCGTAATGTTGCGCTGAGACCACGACCCGAGTGTTAACATACTGGAGAGTTTATTAGCGTCAACAAAACTTTCGGAGCGTTGGTTCTGCTAAATGTAATGAAATACGGTTACTGGAAAACGATCCTAATAAAAGTAAAATTAAAATTCTTGGATTTGCGCGGGTGTGGGTGGCAATTACAACAAATAGTTGTTAGATTTTATGCCAGATGGAATTAATTTTCGTGGATCGAAAACCACATGGGATCATTATTTACAAAATGTAGCAGGAATTTGTGAATCATTTTGTTTATTTGCGATAAAGTAGCCATTTGTGACTACGTAAATCCAAAATATAAAAATAAGCATACAAACAAAACTGTTTACAATTCCCCTTTTTGCCAATGATGATGACCTCTTGAGATCGAAATGCGTTTGGCGTTAGTGTCCTTTATAGTGTAAACAGTTTTGTTTGTATGCTTATTTTTATATTCCAATACTACGCGGTATGCAAGGTTTTACGTAAATCCAATTTAGCATAAATCTAAAAACCGGGACTATTTCATTTAGCTGTAGGAATTGTTTCCGGGTATAATTCTTTTCTGAATACAGGCTACGTATATTTTTCCTAGAGCGTTGGTTCTCTGCGTTTGTGATTCTACGAACCTTTATGACCTATTGAACCACAACCGTGACTAAATGTACTATGTACTTCAACACGAAATACGTATGAATTATTGCCACGGAGCATGTTTATGGGTTTCCTATGTTTCTGAAAAGAAATATCAATTGTTTCTTTAAAAGCATCGGTCGGAAGATCTTTGAAATGAAGACGCGTTGTGATCTGCTTGAGGAAGGAGCTGAGTGTTGTTTAGATAAGATACATTTATCAAAGCTTTATCAAGGCTTCTTTATTTTTGAGACTAATCCTACGCAGAACACAGTCATCTTCATTGGTCTGTATTTGTCTCGTAAATTACATAGTAGGCGTAAGTGATGGTCTGCAGATCTGTTTATTAGCCTACATTATTACATTCAGTGTATGTTTGGAAATCACATATACGATCCTTACTTTTCATCAGTGTATGTTTGGAAATCACATATACAATCCTCACTTTTCTTTAATCAGCACCTAATCGATAAGAAGGTTACAGCGAACGGCCTGTAACCTGGATATTTGACACCGAAATATACCAGGCCATGGTAAGCAGTACTTCTACATCGCATACAAAAATATATATGAAATTATGGGACGCATTTTACAATCTATGAAGTGCAGCACATGGGTGTAGCGTACTGTAGTAATGCTAGACTGTGCAAAGAAGCCATTCACGTCTTATTTTGTCTTCCCTTCCTCTTTCGAGTCTGAAGTTCGATAATGACCTCGTTCCGGCACCAGACACTCGTCTCATCATTTTCAGTGCCACATCTTCCTCTAGATCGGCCAACAAAATTGCTATACACTTACAGATAATGTCCTCATAGATTCTGTCCTGGTGCTGCCTTGGGAGTCTTTCTTCCACTACATTTGTAAACGTCATTACGTGAATCAGGGGATCACCCAAATCGAGGTCACTTCCTTCGAAGACAATGTTATGTGGCGTAATTTCATGTAGTTACAGGATATGAATGAGTGGAGCCTTGCCTCCATTCTCTTATACTCTGGCACGGCTCCAGTTTTATTGTTACACGTCAAACGCCTCTTTATCAGATGTTTATGCTGATTTGTAAGCCATAACGTGAATGATTAAATAACCTTTTTTCCCCCTCATACGTGTTACAAACATTCTTTCTAATTTTTACGCATTTAAATAAAATGTTGTTTTTGTATTATTATGTGAGTTGTCAGTTAATCGCTGTACTGACATCAAATGACGATTTTAAATGATTAATTTATGATTGTGCCATTTTATTCTTTATTTAAAATATTTTCCGACAAATGTAAAACTTGTGAGAACTAGAAAAAATTATGGCGTACTGCTTAAATGTTTTACGTTATTTTCACGGCATCAGTGATTCGTAAGTAACTTTTATGAACGAATTAAGAGACGTTTATAATGATTTCTGTATTTTAATTTAAATTTCTTGGGGATGTTGTGGCGAGGTCATTATGCCAGAATATCAAAAAAGGGACACAAGTACCTTTGATAATGTTGGAAATAGTGAGAATAAACATGTCCAAATAACAGTAATAAGTAAATTATGGAGCTTTTGAAGTTTGTATTTCATGGTTTAAAATACACTCAAATGTATGAGTAGTAACACAAATATTTTTATTTTAAATTTTCGGAAGTTGTTTCTAGCTAAACTGAGTGTTGAAATTTCTAATCGGAAATGAAATTCGCAAACGGACAGAAGACGTTTGTCTGAGGATCGGACTTGTTAACAGTAATCCCGACCCTGGTTGGTGGCTGTCAGAATTCAGGGGTGCGACACCGCGTCTGTTCCCGGCATCTGTCCCGTTCTATCGATTGTGAGTCCCACCCCAGCCAGGGACCTCGGCCTCGGCTCGCCCGGGTTCCGTGCGGTGGATACCAAGAGAGGGAGAGACAGAGAGGAGAATACTGGAACCACTGGAATGTTACAGGGCGTGGCACATGTGAATTATCAGTACTGGAATTATACTTTAACTTATTAGCTTCTCTCTCATTTATAATAGTGAATTTGCTGTATTCATTCACCATGAGTGACTATAATTAGAAACACATGGCATAATAGAAAGTAGATACATTCAGTGAAGATCGGTCTGGGATTTGATCAACTTCGATGAGACAGAAACAACACGAAAACAAACAGAGACCTTTCATGTTCTGCAACTTGGATCGACTTGTGCTACACTACAGCCATTCCTATTCATGTTTCTGTCTCATCATTATATTGGGCCTTTTGATCAATATCAATAGTACTAGTGTAACAGCCCGCTGGATTTTAACGGAGTTAATTTGTCAATTGAATATTTCACTATACACCACGAATATTATATATTTTTAATTTTTAATAAAATTACTCAGGCTTCGCTATTGTGAATTAATACTTTCAGATTATACCATGGATGTGCAATTTATCAAGCACTGTTTATTCGCATAAGCACTTCTTTAATCTTTAATGTTAATTGAATAATTCGCTATTACCAATTTTTTGGCAGATGTATTACAGTCTTTAAATATATGTCATTCAGTCTCGATGTAACCACGAACACACTTAATCTATAAACCTAAACGTAAAATGAGGAACAATTAAGTACAATTAAATCAGCGAAAAGAAATTAGATATATAACATACACAAACTTGAATATTATTCACGACAAACTTTCAGCTGTTGGAAAAAATGTATCTACAATTGTTAATTCAGGGAAATGTGGCTTGTTATATTATCTAGCATTCTTATGTAAATTGTCAGCGCATGTGCGCAGACAGTTTGCACGAAAGCACACATTCAGCTGAAAACTATTGTGTTAGATAAACATAAGTATGTAAATTTGTGTTGGGAAAGCTCTTTTACATGTTACATACTGCAGCTGAACCACTTCAATTATGAACTATTGAGTTGGGCAAATTCCTGTTGCGAGACGTCACATGAAACAACTTCTTTAACATGGATTAGAACTAACTACGTCTAGAACTAATTTCGCACAAACCCTAGATGACCGTAGTTCTTAATCCAGGATAATAAGAAACGGTCTTCATAGATTACATTACGATTATGATATCCTGTGTTTGTCCACACAAATTTAATATTTATAACAAATAATAAATTTCGAAAGCATAAATTTATTCATTTCTTGCAGAAGAAAGACGCATTTCCGTACCAGATCGTCGGAGGCGCCAATATGAGGCCGGTGCCTGTAACAATGAATTTCTTGCGAGCGCGTAGTCAGTTTCGGGCGATCTTACGTCAAATCTGGCCGACCCATAACACATAAGTCCGCTTCACGGCTGCGCTGTCACAAAACAACAAATGGGATTTCAGATATATATGAAATCCCATGCGTTGTTTTGTTAGAAAGATGCCATGTAACACCACCCTCATTGACCGTACACAGAATGTCTTATCGCAACCTGTCGACATTTTATAACCAGCACGAAATGAAATTTCGGAACAATTTTATTAATTATTCTGTATATTAATACCGCCTAAAAACTCACAAGCTTTTGATATTCCCCTGAATATTAACTGAATGTGCTACGCTTGTTTGCACGTAAACGTACGTTAGGTTAGGTTGAAATTGTTTCTGTAAGCCAAATGGACTGGATTAAACTGACGTGGTGTAGCGGTTAGAACGCTGGCCTTATAATCCTGCGGTCTCGGGTTCAATTCCCGGCGGTGCCCGAATTCATAACTTGTGTTGGGCAAGGCCGTGGTCTAGGCAACACGGAGTTTTCCTCCGGGGGCTTCCCCGGTTTCTCCGTGGCATCCCAACAATTACTCCATTCACACAAAGAAGAAGGCAATGACAAACCACTTCTGGATCATCTGCCAAGAACGTATATGAACAGGTCCCAGTCCGAGAAAAGGATGGAAGGATCCTGTTCATACGGACCTGTCGTCAGACAGAACACTAA
>NW_019059605.1:754193-778443 GCF_000696155.1 Zootermopsis nevadensis | reverse complement strand
GAAACCATCTACTCAATTCTGTGTCAGGTTGAACTGATGCAGCCACTGAGTTCTCTGCAAGGGATGGGGAAATGAAGCGTAAACGACTGGGGAACCATTGCATTTCTACCAACTGCAGCAATTTCTTGCGCGAGCGTCCATTACATCTGCTGGATCCGACTGTAAATTTGCGATAAAAAATTTCTTACGAAAGAGATTTCTGCATGGGATTTTGTCAGATAATTCTCTGTTAGTATATGCTAATGTTCTACGCCGTTCTAATGCTAAAACTGACACATACTTACAGTTGTATTCTTTTTATTATTATTCTGTTCCCAATCTTCTGACTGAGATTCGAACAGGATCTCCAGAATACGAAGCAGGATAGCCAGCTGTTCCAACTTAAAATTCGATTAGAGACGATTTGTGAAACGCGCTTTCGATATTTTCGTTTTCGTACACCCACGGTTTTATTTCAATATCCTGAGCATCATTATACTATTCGCGGCCACGGTAGAAACAATCGCGCAGGCCCGTTGGCTTGCTCGAGCAGTTTCACCGACTCGCTCCACCATTTTGGCTCCGAGGACTAAAAGTATAATGTTTATACGGTGTATCACTTAGAAAATTCGCGTCCCCCGTTTTATAAGTTTTCGGTATGAGCGGCGATTAGCATGAACGCAACCCCGCGTATAACGAGAGTTACCTGTTTGCGTAGAACGTGTGCTTCAGATGAAAGGAATTCTTGATGGATGTTCAGTTCTGAATGTCATGGACCTATAAAATTTCTTAACCACAAAATGAAGATGATGATTTAACAACAACAATTGTAACAGCCTGGAGCCTGTACCGCGTTTAAGGAGTGCAGTACGTCTTTCCGAAGAGTAAACATTTTCATACATGGTAAACGTCATGAATGATCTATGATAGTCGCTCCTCTCTTTAGACCTCTGTGTGTGACGAGATAAGTTTTTTTTGAGCCCGTTGTAATCTAGGCATCTTCATTCTTTTATTTTCTGTTTTTCCAGTAGGCTACAAGTTTTCTTTGCTTCCTTTAATCATCTTTTTGCCCTTCTCTTCTCCGTTACTTGTCATCTTCGTAACAGCAAACAGTTTTCTCCACAAATGAACGAAGTGTTCATGTTAGACCTCTCCTGAGCTCCATAAATTTCCCGACCACGTGACAAGAATTAAAGTTACAGAATATCTAAGGAACTTGCAAATTATAAACTAAATTGTAAAAGACATATTGGATGACTTAGATACTACAGATTTTGCGTGTATTGTTTATTTATTTCGGTGAGTCATAATTACCAAAGTCCAGAAAGACTAACATGGACAAAGCTGCGGATATGGTAACGAAACACTTAATACTGGAGTAAAATTCAGATTTGTTTTTCGCGGTTTTATTTCAGAGTTGTAATTTTTTTGAATAGGGCCCTAATTTTGACTAATTTTTTCTTTCGATTTGTCGGGTAAAGACACCACATCCACAGCATTTTAGGTTTTGTTACACCTATATTAACACGTACGCCTGAGAAGAGATGTACGTCCAGGAATGCGTTCCTTGTCGGGGCATAATATTTCTCTTCGCCATTACGTAACACCGGCTATAGGGACCACAAAGGTTCTAATGAAAGTGTATCAGAGCTAATCCCGCGGGAGCGAAGAACTCGATTCGTAAAACGCACCATTGAACAGTAACTTCTATCTGATGAGTGAAAGCACAAAAGGAAATCGTTTCCCGCGGAAATCTGCTCCAGGAACAAAAGGAAATCGTTTCCCGCGGAAATATGGTCCAGGCATTACCCGAAGGAGTTTACAGGAACCCTGAGAATTACCAGACTAAAAATAATACCATATTTAACATTGTAAGAAGGTATTGCTGATACGGTAAAGCATGCAAATAACTGAATCATTGAGAAGCTGATATTCGCGGGGATAGTTAAGAAGTACACCACCTTTTATGGAGCCCGAGGGTTTATTACCTTGTCCACCAGCTAACCGGGGAGGTTTCCGTAAGCTTCGAATCATATGAACATTGTCATGGGAGAAGCTGACAATTCAACAAAATATTTTACAACATAGAAAGTATAGACTATTTTATAAATAATACGTTTTCACTTTTAAATTTTAGGGAAGTTTCATGAACACGTGAACTATATTTCCGTCGTGCATCTGTTGAAGGTTGCTGTCTTCTGGGTTGTTGCGCCGTGCAGTCTGGTAGATGTCCACCAACGTTTCAGAAGACAGCAATCTTCAGACTCGTCGCTGTGAAAACCTTAAATCCTACACAGTGTATCTATTCCTTGCTGTGAAAACCTCAAATCCTACACAGTGTATCTATTCCTCAATCACGTTCTGCCAGAAACCCGAATTTGAGACATGGTGAAAAAGACACTGGCAAATTTTGAACTGATATTCAGATAGTAAATTGCACATAAGTCCGGAGCTGGACAGGCCGAAAGAAAGAATCATGGTTGGGGTGTAGTAGATTAATATAACATCCCGGGCCCTAGGTTTGCAGCTCACACACTGATCGCAATGAGGGTCACGCGACCCACTAACGAACTGATGACCATTGTTTGTAAATTTTCGTTGCAAGGTTTTCAATGCATTTAGCTGAAATGGACTGTGCCATAGCCTGGAGGTCATGTCACGTGTTGGAAAGTGCTGACCTGTTCTCATGATTAGGTTTTGGAACGGACATGATTCAATTATCAGGGGCCGTGCAATTTTTTTGTGAAATTGGACAAGGGAATTTTTTGTATTTTCCTTCTGTAGCAGTAGGCCTATTTTATTTCCTCACGATAACAAACAGCACAAAGCGAATTCTGGGTTCTGGATATGAAATTCGGTTAGAGAGAGAAGGAAGTACAGTTGTAGGAAGTGGGGGAGTATTTTATAAGCCTTATAAACTTCAAGCAACAGTCTCGTAGTTTTCTAAAGAACACAAAGTTGTCACTGACAAGAATAAAAGAAGTCTATGAAGAAGTTAGGCAAAGAAATTCGTTTTTACGTGTAAGTTCCTTGTAACTGATATGTACCATAAACAACATTTTTAGATTATTTTAACCCTAGTAGGATCTCAGGTTTTCACGGTGGTCAGTCTGAAGATGGCTGTCTTCTGGATTGTAGCGCCGTGTAGTCTAGTAGACGTTCATCAAGGTTTCAGAGGTCTTTGCTACCTTCATCATCAGGACGATGAGTAAGCAAGGACCTCTGAAACGTTGGTAAACGTGTAGGCGCTGGAACCCATAAGTCATATTTCTATGATGTTATTACAGAATCGTCTAGTAATAACTTTTTCGTGAGAAATCAGTAATTTATATGATTTAAGAGCCATGAATAGTTATTAACGATTTACAGATAGCTGATCTCAAACATCAAATGCATCAGTTGTGTAAAGGTAGGTGCTTTAAAGCGAGATATGTCGTGAGTAGCAAGAAAAGGGTTAGACCACTGGTACTTGACTGACCGTTATGCAGATCGTATATTTTGTGGGTGTCTTAATGCGAAGGAAAGAAGAAACTAAAAGAAATACAAGGTCCGAATACTCTGCTAGTGAAACTGATTTTAAACTTTTTTTGTGTGGCACTTTGCAGTTGTTTTATCATGCAAGAAAAATAAACGATTGTAATTTTATGTTTTATTTTAAATATAAAACCCGGTGTTGAATTCCAAGTTTAAAAAAGAAACGTGGTAACTTTAATTATATTTAGTGTCCTAATATTTATGTAAAAATCGTGAAAATGCTCTCTTTAAGAAACAATTCAGTATACGCATTTGTCCTCGCTTTAGTTATGATGTTGCATTATCACTGCACAATGAGGTTCGTTGGTGTTCTGACGCTTCTACTGTTGTAATTTACATCACTATTGCCTAATGCCACATTAACAGTTATTGGATGCTATTCAGAGACTGCAAAGCCCAAGTATTTAGCTGCATACTGCGCGCTGCAACCTCTACTATGCGCGTTTCTTTTATTCAATTAAATTCCAATTTTCCAGAAAGCCTAATGCTATATACAGGCGAGCTACTTTGACCATGCAACGTCATACGTGCACATGTTCTAAGTACAGGTTAGATAGCGCATAATAAGAGTCCTTTTCTTTTCTTTTTTCTAATTAAAAAGCGCCCGTACAAATTGTGTTTATACGGGTTTCCTCGGTAACATTACATGTTCTGTACTCCATAAAATGTAGAACAAAAGCAGTTGATAAAATTAATGGGGTTGTAACACGCAAATTATGCTCGTTATAATACTTGAGAATTTAATAAAGGAAAGTGAACATTTCTAAAAAAATAAAATAAAAAAAATAGCCGTATAAAAATGCAATTGATTGCACTTCGTTTCATGATATTTCTACTAATATTTTAAACATAATTAACATTTTCATAATTTATATTGTGTGACGGATTTGTTAAGATTTGACTGGCTGAAGATACGAACTAGTGGAACTTTTTGTGTACACGAAAATAAACGTTTATGTTCCATACAAATTGCGGAATTTCTTGACTTAGCTTTCGGAAAAAGATTCTGAGCTAAGAGTTAAGTACAATGCGCTATATATTTCGCAATCGTCGACGAAAATATTTTGTCATAAATTGGTTGTTGGCTTAACTACTGGTGCCGCCAGGAGACACCTAGATGACGACTCCTACAATGTTCCCTGTTAATTTCACAGATTACTTAACGTTCCGTGTCTTTAGGCTTCTTGTCATACTGTGCTCGAACTGTAACACGGTTTGTTGGAAGAAAGTTAGTAGTCTAGTTCGACACACGAAGAGATTTTGATCCGAAACGTATAATTACTTTGAGCTGGTATTGATCAGTCAGTAAGCTAGAGTTGCTTGCTGTGGATTAAATGACCTGGGTTCTGTCCCCAGCAGAACAGTGATTAGGTCTCTTTTTTCCATCACCTACACATCGTCTTCCGTGGTCACACTGTCTACATTCAAGTGATCTTTCTCCGCAGGTATGCCTTGTAATGCAAATGTTAGGGATACTTAAAGATTTACCTCCACTCCGCCATATGTTTTCCTGGCATGGTGGTTAATGAAGCACAGGGACAACTTTTCGCTTTTTTATGTGTCATTTTTTGCTTGTGAAGGAATGTGCAGTAAGGAACTGAGGATAAAGAAGGGAAAACGAAATATTCTTTCTCAAAATATGTTGTAGTATTTTCGGAAATTGGATGGAAATCAGCTTTATCTTGTCAAGTCTGTCACGCGGAAATGAGCAGCAGAGACTGAAATCAAATCAAATCACTTCCGCTTAAGTTCTTCTGGGTTAGAAGAATCTGTCGGCTTTCCCTTTGAACATTCTCTTTCGTCCACAGCTTATTTCAATTTTAGCCAGTTTATTACATACATTAGTTTCTTATTTTGTGTCAGTAATTTGTATAAAAAGCCATTGTGATTGCATGATAACAGATTTATATTTCCTAAAGGTATGAGGACAGTGGGATATAATTGTGTATAATAATACAGCTCTGCATAATCCACATTTATACTATATAAGCAAGAAGGGAACAACAGAAATAATAATTAATCACTGAAATTGGATTCCAGAGGAGAAGTTTCGTCTTAATTTAATTTAGACTCAGGCTTAATTGAGTTTATAAACTTGAGTTGACTTTTGATTTCCACAGTTATTATTATATTTGTCGAAAGGGATCCATTGCGCGAAACATGAGGCACTTATCCTCATGAAACATTAAATTATGCCTCAGTTTTTAAAATAATATTAATCACGATTAATTGGAGTTTTAATGTTGCAGTAAAATAAATCAAGACGCATAATCTATAAAGTCTTTCTAAGTTACTGAATACACAAGTAAAATTAGAAATTATGCTTAACCTAATTATAAGATAGTCATTTTTTGAAACTACAAGCGTAAAGATCAAATTTAAATGAGGAAATTTGAATGGGAAGTGGAGTTTCATAATGTAGGGCAGATATGGGTTAGAACCGAGCGTCGTAACATCCGAACGTGTTGACAAGATGCAAGGCCAAGTCCTGTGATGCTAGCATATCAGATGGATGTCGGCCGAAGCAAAACGATCCTTCATGGATCATGAACTGTTCTTAAGCACACAATTTGCTTGTGGAATTCCGTTCGTAACATATATCTACAGAATTTCAAGACATAACGTACCATGAAGCCCACTGTGTGCAGCCAGACATACAGATAGACCACCTAGTAACCCAATTATACAGTTGCTATGGATCTGGGACTCTCGTCAGTTACGGGTTGACACAAGAAGGATGGATCTGGGACTCTCGTCAGTTACGGTTTGACACAAGAAGGTCTTCGGTGGAATTTTACCACTAGAAAGAGTTAACATTTCAGCACAAGAAAAAGGTCGTACTTACGAGAATTTTATTGCTTCTCGAAATACTTTCATTTAGCAAACACAGGTTAGAGTAAACAAATATTGTTTTGTATTCTCAGACATTATATCTCAGGCAAGACTAAACAAAGTGAACTGAAATTTACCCAGAAGAAATAAGTTCATTTTACGTACACACGAAACTATTGTAGGTACCAATTACATTTTCAACGAACACGTGCCGTCATTTTGAAATTGTTGTTATAGAATTTTCTTCAGAGTATCTCAGAACATTTTAAGAACATCATATATTCACTTCCAAGAAGCTGATTCAAATTGTCAGAGGGGTTGTTCTTTCCGAGTTTGGTAATTTACGTCTGCATCTAGTAAAGAAATCTGCACTAAATATCTATTATTAAATCCAGTTATACTTGCATAACACCTTACCAAATATCCTAATTGTATATCTGTGATTACATGGATCGAATCTTGTGAAAACTATTTTCCTACGTATCACATAATTCACGGCACAGTCTTCCGACACAGCTGAAATAATAGCTCATGTCTTAAAATTTCAAGTTATTCTCATTCTGTGTTGTGCATTTCTGAGATCAGTTTCTGTCTTATACCAGTAATAAAAACAGTTATATATAAATAATTGATAAATGTTAAACACAGTCAGTTGGCTACATAATAATGAACGTGGACTACCACACTACTTTAGGACTCTTGAATGGAGCGGTGTAACAGAGTTAATTACCTTCAATTACAGTTTTAGTGATAAACTTACACCTGAAATTTATGGAGAAGAAAAAGAATCTACCTAACCGGAGATTCACATCCCGGTCCTCCAGCACTTAACTTGGCCACTATACCAAGAAAGTTGTAACTGATTATACGCTTGTATGTTGTGGAAAATATGCATGTAACAAATGTATAATTGCACATAGGAAAAAGAAACTAATTTTAACATGAAACAGCATACCTGTCTTCTACAGTACAAATAAATAGAACTGTAAAATAATGAACAGAAGATGTTAGATTGTTTTTACATTTCAGATGAAGGCAACTGCATGTGCCGAGAATTATCGTTTCTAAGTTCTCTGCTTGAAAGCGTTAAGTACATGTTTTATTCCCTACAGCGGAATCCGTACCTCTCTTGTTTGGTTTATTAGGTTATTTTACTGGCCCAGAGTTCTAACGGCAATAAAACGGACTCGGATATAACTGAAGCCGAATAGTAAATTGCACCAATCAGAGATAGGATCTTGAAATAAATTTCGTTCTTTATACACTGGGTAAAGCCAGAGGATCTAGCCTTTTGCGCAGATCTCATCATTTAGATTTATACAGGCGCTTAGACCTTGATACTCCTCTTCCTAACGTCTTACTGGCTTTATCCAAGTACAAGGCGGTCCTTTGAAAGATCTTCAGATCTTGTAGACCAGTGGTATTCAACCTTTTTTGTTCGCGTACCCCCAGATATAATTTCTCTTCAACTTTGTTCCCCCAAAGTTGTTGGTGTATAATTCAAGTTAAATAATCTGCATCTAAAATAAATTAAATAAATTACATTACTGTTTATTAAGTGATTATCATAAAATAATATATATATTTTTTTAAATTTCACGTACCCCCTAAGATGTCTTCGCGTACCCCAGGGGGTACGCGTACCCCAGGTTGAATACCACTGTTGTAGCCAATGCACGCCCTCGCTTTGGCATTCTGTAGACAACATTCCACGTAGAGTCGCTCCAGTTATGTGGATACTTGATATTATGTTTTTATCGCTTTGAACAATAAATATTTTCGCCTAAACAGAAATCGATATTGTTTCAAGACGGCTGGGATGTTGCACCATGCTCTGTGGTGGATACCGGAATATTTCAGAGAAACTTACACGTCACCCTGATCATAGAGGCTGCAAGTTATCCTAAAACGTCCGTAATCTTCTACCAGACCACGCGGCGCAACAACCCAGAAGACTGCTATATTTTGTCGTAAATATTGGTGCATATTTTAATATGGATTCTTTTACTAGTCGCGTCATGTACCAGGTATTGGCCGCATAATGTCTAAATATGAATTAATAAAATATTACATATAAAATTATGGAAATAAACACGAAGAATTAAAAATAATAAAGAAAGTAAAAATTAAACCCATCAAACCAAATTTATGAAATAACCCATAAACACCGATGCTTCTGAAAATCGAGCGAATCCTAAAATGTGGAAGAAAATTGTCATAGAAAAATGCATTAATAACATAAATTATGCTCAATTGGAAAAGCAAATACATTCGTACCGCTGTTGCAGGTTATTTATCTCTAAACGTTATTGACGATGGTGTTAAATTACTGATTTTATTTCTTTAAACTTCTTCAGTCGTCAATATGCTTGCTTAGAAAACCGTTACTTAAGCGATAAATACAAAATTCCTTGCCGTAAAATGCAAATGTCTATGACACGCCAGGAATGAAAGTCATCCGATGACAGGTGAGCTTCCTGTAGTGGAATCCAATATTCTGGCTTGGCATGTTGTGTGCTGTGGAGATTAGTATGTGCCTGAATTGGTTTTCACTGGATATAAATCACATGGATTGTACAGAGGCGCTGACAATGTCTAGTTCGGCTTTACTGCAAATGTACAAAAACGGCATGTGATATATGTTTATGTATGCATATTAAATGCCAAATTATATATAATATATATTATAAACAGATTGTTTGGTCATGACAATGAATTTATTGCGCTAAATTCTTAAGATTAGAATATGAAATCAGTTACGTGTAGTTAATTTATGATGCTAAGATAAATTGAAACGCCTTTTTTGAATCCAGACCGTTCACAAATAAAAATATTAATCTCACAATTTTTTGTTCAATATTTCGTCACCTTTTACTTGTCCGTTTCATCGCCATGCTGTGTTACAACCAATAGCGTATGACCCGCCAACTTTTACGGGAATTAAACTTTTTTGTGTTTAACAGTAATACAATGCATTGCAGCACTATCTTTGTAAATCGCATTGAAAATATAGTATTTATATCTCTTTATAATCTAAATTAAAAGTGAGAACATCCTCACGGCCACAAAAGGTAGGTTTTTGCCAAACGTAACAACACAATGTCGACCGGATTTGAGACTTCCGAGGTATCCAGTCACATCAAAACCCTGATGATGGGGACAGAGTTGGTTCCCGAAACGTCGGTTTACTACGGTAACTAGTTAACGCGGCTGATTTCCCGAGAAGATTTTATTGACGATGTCGACCGTCTGACACCAGACTCTTAGTCTCCTTCCAAATGCATTCTCAGTCAGACCCCACCATAGGCACCACCATAACATATCTTGTATTTCTTGGTACCAGAGTCGCCACCGTCATAACTTCATTTAAATTTTTTTCTCGTAGCACGGACAGCGAATTTGTCAAATAATGCTTGACGGACATTGGCTATTGTATTTTGAGTAGACAAATCACAGCAAACTGTCGCTGGCGTCACGTCAAGAACGACGTTTTTCGACTGTCATGCGGGTATCATGAGGTTGACTTCAATAGTATTTGTTCACGCAAGTCCACGTACATTTACAATGTAAATATGTGGTTTTATGTTGATTTAAATGTAATTAGATACGGGAAAGTAGCATAATCAATTATTCCAGTAAAACTAAGTAAAAACGAAGTTGATGTACAGAGATTATATTAAATAATTGTCCCTTAATCGTGTTCTGTATCCGTTATAGGAAGTACGAACTGAAGATTGTTAGGAAAAGGATATATTTAGCAACTTTGTAATATCAATTTATCAAGCTTCCTCAGCTACACAACGTCTCCTTCCTAATTATTTCTCCTGTTATATATATATATATATACACACACACGTGTGTCTCTTTTGCCTTCCTGCTTGTTAGAATGGAACTTTTCGCGGTCTGATTTCTCCTGTGACAGTCAGGCTTGCATCCCAGGGCTAAATTTTTCTCAGTTCTTTTCGTCTTTTATAAAAACTATTGACTTCTTTGGGAACGTATAAATCTGCCGGGCCACGGACTCACGAAGATCTTTGCCCCAATCCCAGTGCACCATGCGGATGACGGTTTATGGCCCAAGAGTTGAAATGTGAATGCAGAATTTGATTCGCAGACAGGACTGGAGTACGAGTTAGGGCCAACCATAGAACATACAGCAGGAGTAATCCTATAACCAGTTGTCAATACCGTTAAGTGAAGGCTCAGCAGTTCCATGAAACGGAGAAAAAGTTCACCCGATAATATCTGCGTTCTATTCCTGCGGCGAGCAACTCGTAGAAATTTTATTACATTGAAAGAACGGAAGCTTCCCCAAATATTTCTCTCACTTAAAGTTACTTATTCACACAGTTCTGATTGAAACGTAGGATAGCAATTTATCTAGAATTGGGTGGTCAAATCCCAGTGATCTACAGGAGTTGTCCTTACCCGAAGGTGGGCAACATTTTCTGTGATCTACAGGAGTTGTCCTTACCCGAGGGCGGGCAACATTTTCCCACACGCAATACGCAATTCAAACCTCAAGGTACGGAGAGAGTAAGTTTGTTATCAGAGCTCTGACCTTCCAGCGCTATGTGTGTATCGAACGTCGCTGTCGAGTGGTTTATATTCGGGAGGTCCTGGATTCGAAGCTCGGCTTCGAATCCGACTATCCTAACTGAAGTTCTTCGTTTTATTAGACGCTCAGGGGCATTTCTATAATGTGGAAAAATGTTTGTTTGTTATCGGATGTACAGTTTGTAATGCGTTAACTTGTGTCCGTGGACTGAAATTAAACTGTTAACTACGAAACACCCATCAACGACTGTAGAAAGCATTAGCAGTAGGAACAAATTCTGATTCAGAATCTCGATTTAGGGCGCTGACTGTTAGTAAAAGTGTATTTCCTAAGGCTGTCTCATAACGCGAGACAGCCCGTTACATATTTTAGTAGTGGCGTACTCTGAAGATGGAGTCAGTAAGATTCACCGAAATATTTTTAACCATGTACGAGTCTGTGAGTCTGTGCGGTGTTACAACCCTGAAGACCACGATGAAAATTATCACTGCCGTGAAAATGCGGAATCTCATATTGTCTATCTTTTTCGGCTCATTTCGTGTTTCTTCTTCTGACAATGGCAAAGAGAGATCTGCAGCTTTACTGATAATTTGAATTGCATTCTTGAAGTCCTTGGTGTAAGATTGGACCTCTATCCCTTTGTCTCAAGAGCAGAATTACAATCTTAAAGTTTATTAGGACACTTGAAGACGCTAGTCGTATCAACAAAGTGGAGGAGGATTGGATGAGCGCCTCAAATTGGATGAAGCGACTGAGAAACCCAATTTTAAGGGAGAATGGGGCGTACGAACATACATATTAAGAGGCCAGCAGTGTGTACGACGACTAGCAACAACAAGGGAATAGAAATCGGGTCATAGCGTAAAGAAGAGTTATTTCTTATGCAGTAAGAAACCAATGAATTTTGCTAAACGAAGTTTCGTTCATTATAGTTTGTTTGAGCGTTTTAATCCACTTGCTATGATGATTTTACTCGTTATACACAATTCTGTAATGCTGACGTTAATTTGCCACACGTATAACCTTCCTATTTAGATATTTTATTTTGGTTTTATTATGTTTCATATGTCGGCAGACCTGCGTCATCGGTTATACCTAACTTCTAGAATAATTTATAAAATTTTATCGGGCGTTTAGCTTTGTTAATATTGAGTTTAAAACCGAGGTTTAGGATTCTACCTCGGTTTCTATATATAGAGTCGGGGTTTTACACTGTATAATATGTTTCATATTCGAGTAAAATTTGTAAACGTTGCAAAAATGTATATATAATCTGCATAGTTAGAATTAGAAACGTTATATTATGTTCATAATTTTCTCAAATTATTTCTTTTCCTATACTAAAATACGCGCTTTACATCAGTTTTTTTCTGTGTCTTTTTGTACGTTACTAATACCAGATTAACTCATATGTAGTTGTATGCATTGGTGGACCGTAGATTGCTGCATATAACAGACTGTTTTTAATTTCACGGTTAATTTAATTTAATTTAATATATATTGAAGATAAATTAAACTTTGCGGAAAGGATTCCCGTCTCCGTTCCTGTAGACTGTGGGAAGGCATGCGGTGGGATCCCGGAGTTTAAGCTAAAGGCAACTGAGTTCCGTAGCTGGAAGGGTTGTGAGCTTCTGTTATTGCGTATCACGTTCTCTGCTCATTCGTCCGTTCTTTGTATTGATGGCGTGATTTGAGAGTTGCCACGGATCTGACTTTCGCTACAAGATATTTCTTTTAGTGAGAAAATTCAAATCTCCTGACACATCCCGTTCCCATGCCTATTTGTTGTCGTTCGATTTAGATTTATTTTCCTTCACATTCGGTAATGGATATCAGGTTTGTTTGTAGCGTTGATTGCGAAAACTTTTTACGATGATCCTACCTTCCACTTCGCTATACTCAATGCGATGTGCTGAACGTCACATGCCCTCCACAGAAACAAATAGCTGCGAATTCAGCGTTGTTTAATCTGGGTAGACAAACTTGTTTCTTTCTTCGGGCCAAGAACAGTTTTTCTGTTGAACCCGGCAGTCAAGAAAATTACCCTTTTACTATTTTTGTCAACTTATGCTCAAATTCCATTGTATTTAACAACGCTTATTCAGAAATGACAAATTACCGTGCTAAAATATAAATTTCATTTAAATGTACACATATTTCTATGGGGGTTCGTGTTATTTTAAATTTGCGCCTGTAAGAGCTTATATTTGACGTAAGTTTCACTTGCAAAACTTGTTTGTTCCTCTTATCGCATTCAGAAAACTTTTAAAATGTTCCATACCGAAGGTCTCATATTTCGAAAAGCCCACCGCGTGGATTTGTACTTAAGAAGCTAACAGTCGTTTAGCTAGTCAATATATTTTCTCCTTTTATGGAATTTTAATGTTGGTTATCGTGTGTACAATATATTTCTGTTTGTCTCTATCCTGTTAAACGTGAAATAGTCCACACCTCACAACCTGTTTCCTTAAGATTCATTTTAATATTATCCTCCTATGTATGATCTCCATTCGATTTTCCGAACGAATTGTTACATGCTTTTCAAATTTTGCTTATTCATGCTACATGCCCCTCCTATCTCATTTTGCATGACAAATTATGTAGCTCGTTATTTTGCGGTTTCCTTCATTGTCCTATTTTCTAAGTGCTGGATGCAAACTTTCTCCAAATCGTATTTTACACATAGGAGCGTTTGAATGAGAAGCCATTTTCGAAATTGTCACTGAAAATGTGCTGGAAATTAGTTGGACGGCTTGCCTGCTTCTACGATAAATATTCACTGAGTATTCTGAAAACTAAACAAGTTCGGGAGAGTGGCAACAGAACTACTTCCTCCATTGATTTCAATTAAATTCGGGGAGGGAAGTGGACGATGTTGCGGGTTTCCAGCAAATTGGATCTACATGTGACGTAGGAAGTTGAAGGGGGAGAGAGCGAGAGAGTGAGTGTGAGAATGGGGAGGATAAGAGAGTTACAGAACGAAACCACGGGTTTCTAGATTCAGTATGTTGTATGAAGTTATACCTTTGGGAACAATAATTTACAGAGGTTCAACTCCTTCCATCGGGAACTGGGGTAAAACTAATTGTCATTCTGTTCCGTCAATTTGGAGGTTTCACTGTTTGTTGAACTTTTCACTTTTGCCACTGACAAACGCCCTCCGCTCAGAAATGACGAATGGATGTTGGTAAGCAAACAACATTGGGCTTATTACTAGACTATAATGCGCACTGGGGTAACAAAAACTTCATATTACAGAGAAGGGTTATCCAGTTTTATAAAAGTTTACCTTTTTATGAAGTTACAGTTCTTCGTTCTAGATGTTTGTAATTCTAGAAATGTAGCTTATTTTTGAGAAAACTTTATTTAGCTGAAAGATAAATAATTTCTAGGTTGAAATGGTGTTATATATTACCCAACTTGTGTCCAGTTTCCTACATATCTAAGTGTAACCTTCATGTTTCTTACATTTATTCAGAATATATAACCATTATGGAACTCAGTAAGTTGACGTAACAGCAGGATGAAAAATATTAGGTCACATTTAGTTCTCTTCATCAAATATGATATTAGAATAAGGACGGGTTTAATAGAAGGTGCATGTAGCAGGTTTGAGAAGATTGGAAACGAATAAAAATTGTAGTAACAAAATTGGTAGGAAAGTTGTAAATTCTGAAACCTAGGTGTGATTAGGGGGAGGGGAATTTTAAGTGAGTAATCTTCTGGATCTGAAAACCGCATGAAATATTTTAACCAGCTGAGGGAGGGCGTTAGGCAAAAATAAACTTATTTTTGAGTAAAATGAACAGATGTTACAGGTTGCCACATTGGGTTTACATACTAGTTTATATTCACAAAAGTTTGTTTCTTGAGAAACGAATTTTATATTTTCTTTTTAGATAGTATTGTTTTCTGAACATGGCGCATTGTATGGACTCTCGAGAGAATACGAAGGTACATAGAGCAATTTCAAAGGACGGGGTGTGTTTGGCAGCGGACAAACGGCAAACTTTTATTCCCAACACAGGCTTCGTTTGCTGTCCATAATGTCTCCAGAGAACCATTCCAAAGTAAAAGTATGGAGCACTACGTTATAATATCTCTACATAATTTATGTTACACTGTTTTAAATCCCGCGCATTCGCCACGATTCTCCTGCAGAGAAAATATTCTCTTAGAGAATTATTGGGTAATATTAATGAAAATCTCAGCTCTTCTCATAGTGACACCACGACACTTTGTGAGACGTCATTGCATTGCATCTGTTACAAATATTGATACTGCTTAAGGATGCATTTCATCATGATTATGGTGTCAATTGCACGAGTATATGCGACAGACTTTGTTAAAATTGATTGTTCAATACTTTTATGCTATAATTCTGCTGCTTTACTGCAGTGAAGAAGTTTAGACTTTTGTTTTAGAGACTAAGCTAATTCATTAGAATACTTGAATTTAAAGTCAGTGTTGAAGGGCTCCAATAAGTTAGCGTGTACTTGTATTTTTACGATTCAACAATTTACAAACGAGAAAGGATAGAGAAATGTGTTAAAAGAAGCTAAATGTATAATATTGGGTTGAATGGAAATTTTATGCGATTCTAACCAAACAAATCCATAAATTCATATGTTTGCTGTCAACAATTGGACGGAATAAACGAGTGCTTTTTTGAAGAAAAACGTCGACATTTCGTCAAGAGAAAAGGACAACGCCCGCCCCATGCCAATTCAGTGACGCATCAAAAATAAAGGAACTGTATTGAACAATTTTGGACCATACTCCATATTCAACGGACTTGAACCATCTGATTATCATTTATTCAGATCATTGCAGAAACATTTAAATTAAAATAAATTTGAAAGATTCGAAAAGGGGATATTTTGAATCAAAACTAAGAAGTTTATATAAAGTTGGAATTGATAAGCTTGAGACGCTGGGAGACGGCAAGAGCAAGCAATGATAATTATATAATTGATTAAATATTAATATTTTGCAAAAAAAATATTGTGACTTTTCATTGGAAAACGCAAAAACGTTCCGTTCAACCCAAAAAATAAGCAAACATATGTAATTAAGAATTCGTCATATTTTGGTTAAGTTTCTCATTAACGTACAAAATACTGTCAATGTCTTCGAAATAAGAACTTATGTAGGCCCATATTTTAAGGTGGAGATCGAATTTTATTTAAAATTATTATGGTAACCTTAAAAAGTAAAAGAAACAACCCCAATCAGGCATTACATTAAAAAGGCTTTGGGTCAAAATACAGGAAAAATAATTAAATTTTAAGTAAAACCTTCATTTCTCTTTGTGACAAACTGGATGCAGAAAGAAAATAGGATTTTTCGTTCTTATGTTGAAGTGGAACTTGAAAGAAAGGAAGAAAATAAATGGTTAGAAAAAAAGAGTTAGGAATATTTACAGTTTGCGTGCAAGATGGGTTGCTCACTACTGAATGACTTTTGTCGCTTGTTGTCCTTATTTTATGTTCTTAAATTATATTTTGGAGACAAAAATTGATTGTATAGTATCTTAGAACACAGGAAGTGGAAACGACCCGCTAAAGTATCTGCTATTTCCAGGATTAATATGAAGACATCAACGAAGATCGCCCGATATTCGACCCAGGGAGTTCTGAAGAGGAGTTTCCCTTCGTGAGTGATAAATAATTCTATTTATTACGTTCGTGAAGCATATACAAATCTTTAAGATAAAATATAAGGTACAAATTCCAGTAAAACTGATTTTTATCTGTATTGGAAATCAATTTTCGTAGATGCATTAATGTAGCCACAGTATTTGATACACCACCGGTTGCAAGCCTTTAACTCTCTTTTGCTCCAAACGGAGTGTCACATAAATAAAATGCTGTCGAAGAGACCATTTCTTCAGGGATGTTTACTCTACGTCGCAAAGGGATGTGAGAGAAAGAGTAACAGGGAAGAGGCAATAATCTTCCTTGAAATGAAATAAATATTGAAGTTTATGTCAATACAGGGGCGAAGAATGCTTTGGTAAGTCCAAACCCATTGAGGGAGCTAGAGAGACATGTAATTGTAAGGACAGGGCGTACAAATAAAAAGGATGGACTTCAGCATCATGCACGCATATTGTATTGCGGCCGAAATGAGGGCTACAGAGACCTAACTGCTTGCAGCAGGGCATTCTGGCATTGGCGCAGTAATACACCCCATGGATATTTTATTACACACTGGGCCGTGCCACAGTCGATTTAATTGAACTCCCATGGACGAAACAACAATTAACACAGCACTTTTACACCGGGATATGGTTTCTGTATCGATGGCTTGTACATAACAACGTGATTATGGATGATGAACGGGGCATTAAAAATAATTGACAGTATTTTAAACTGTTGTATTTAAATTTAATATTGGAGAATTTTACGAATATTTAAAATTATGCATACAAATAAAGGTGTTTACACATTAGATAACACTTTGTGCCAATCGCGTTTCGACCTCGAGAAGTCATCATCAGTAGCAAAAACTTTAATTTATTAGTCTATTAAAATCATACAATTCATGAAACGATGGTTTGTTATGTTGTTGTTTCATGAATTCATTATATGTACATAAATATGTGGTAGAAATGTATGGCTGCTCCTGCTTCCTTATGTACTGTTGTCCTAAATGTCCGAGTGACCATAAAGTAACGGAAAAAATACATCTTTTATTACTGATATCTGTCCCATGTGATTTGTCTTCCGCGTTAACACAACTCTTACTAAAAAGGTGAGGGATATGTTTTCATTACTCTCCTTCCTGTGGCCAAGTTATTTTGTGGAATTTTTCTGGTGAAGGATTGTATATTCCTTTCTGAAAAATAAATCTTCGTTACTCTCGGTGACTGCCTTTTTATCACGTGGCTCGTTCGTACTTAGCCATGGCATTTTCTACATTCATTTTTTTTAGAAACCTTTTCGTTTGTTTTATGAAGGCTATTACGTCTTTTAGTTTCTATACGTCCACATTGTGATTTTTCACATTCTACATTTCTGTTCAACATAGCGTATTTTGTCATGTTTCTGATGTCGTCCGTCTCTCCATATTTCCATTCTGCCACCCTTTCACTCCACGCTGTATAAGTGAATCAGTTCACACAACGTTACTGATAAACAAAGTAAAAACTAAAACATTCTCACAACAAAGAACTATAATGAACACTGCTACTTACGACATTTAAAATTCTGAAAGAAGTATTTTTCTGGACGGAATTCTTAATTTAAAGGCTAAAATACACCATTTTAAGCTGCATTACACCGTCAGCGTTAAATTGTATCTGCATTGACATTGTAATTTGTACATTCAGAAAATTTTTATATTTTAACAGTTTACATAGAACGACTAAGTGTTTAAATTGTTATGATAGGGTAATTTATGTGAGAGTAATATAATAATGGACAGTTTAAGTAAACAGTCTTATTATTTATTAGGACTACAGTTTACAGTCACTTAAGTTAACTTCTTTCTTGTCAACGAGAATACGTTGTCGTCACAGGTTCGAATCCTACTTCGTGGATAAAATATAACATTAAACGAAGAATGGAACGCACGTAAGAATAACTAGACATGTTATGAAATTGTATTAAATCATTTCAGTTTCTCAGTTGAGCTCCCTCGTACAAAAGAACGTTTTCGCCTAACGCCGAGATTCTGTTTTGCGAATCTTCGTCCCCTGGCGTGTCGAGCACGCGAAACACAGTCCTCCAAAGTGACTCTGTCAATTGCTTCGTTCTTGAGCCTCTGAAAGCCGGACAGTCCTCCAAAGCACTCTTTTATTGGCCGAATTGCCCTTTTCGATTTATCCTGTATCAGTTCTATTGGGTTGCGCTGACAATGACGAGGTAAGCTGATTACAAGGCGACCCATAACATTTGCTGCTGTCTGAGGTGGTAAATACGTCGTTTTTCGACTTGTGTATGGCAAAACACGAAATACTAATTTCATATGGCCATAAGCCACACAGTTCTTTTAAAGCTATTCATGAATGCCTTTCTCTAAGAGACCGTATTTAGGGACCTTGTTTACAGTGGTAAAACTGACATTGTCGGTGATTATGGAGGATCCATATTGTAGATAATTAGAAATATGTTTACAAACCAGTCCTTGGAACTATCAGCGATCATTTATAACTCATAAACAGTGTTTTGCATGTGTGGTATTGGTTAACCCATGTTTCGTCTAAATAGAACTCAGGGCTCCCATCTATTGAAATTATAAGGTTGAGAAATGTTCATAGGAAATTAATTCTAGCCGTCAGGATCTTTCCACAATAAATTTATGTTCATCGTCGTTTTCCTGTATGACTCAACGCTTTTCGATATGTTGTTCGTTGATGATTAGAACCGCTGTCATTTATTTTGTCTCTTAATACAAGAGCGAGTTTCTTTGTCGTGAATAAAAATTTCTTCTTCTTTTCTTGGGTCTGCGAGACCCATTATGAAATAGTTGGTTTGTGAGGTTAGAATTTTTTCATTTCTTGAATCCAGTTTATTCATACAGGAAAACATCGTGTGTTGCTTATCTCTGAAACATTCGGCCAAGAGGTCGGCTATCCTTATTTAGGTTTTTGTGGTTGTTAGCCTGTACCGATAAGTTCTGGTATAGCACCACAAAACGGGCCATAACGGCTTCCTTCCACATCCTCCCGAATTCATTATTCACTATCCATTAGCAACCTTCCATTCGACGCTCCACCTTAATTATACAGCTAAAAAAAGGCCCGTAAATAACTTTAGAAACAAAACAGTATTACCTCTACATAGTTGAGTAATGGAATTCTTTGTGCTTTTTGGTAAACTGTTAACAAGTAAGTTATTTAGGCGCAAATATTAATATGTGAGAACCTAGAAATGTAATTCGTTTGTAGAACTGACTGTACTACTTAGCTAGTTCAGTGCACGGTATACAGTTCTGATACAAAATGGAGTTGGACTGAACGCAGATAAATAATCTGCAGATTATAATAAAACGTATGTCACTGTAATTAGAACCAGCCACCTGGAACGGGGGAGAAAATGTTTGTCTTCTGGGTTGTTGGTAGAAGTTTTTCGACGTTTCAGAGGTGCTTGTTGTCTCCATCATTAGAACATCTCATATCTGTGTAGAGGTGTTAAGAATACATAAAATACCACAGTTGATGGAAATGTGTGACATATCTGTGATGTAGGGTCCGGTTTACTTGTGATCTTTTGTATCACCCACTATGATGTTTAATTTTCCAGTAATGCCAGAAACGAAGTTTGGATGGATGGGTTGATGGTTAGATGGGTGAGTGGGAGGGAGGTTAGATTAGATATATATATGAAATATATATACCGATAAAGATAATGTGATTGAAGTGTCTCAAATTGCGTTTTGCTATAACAGCAGCAGTCAGGTTCCGCGTTTCCACCTCGTTAACGAACAGTTACCCGGCTTCCACACTCGCCTGTAAAAACCTTTTAACCAAATGAGTGTAAGGAATTAAAAGCATGTTTTGTATTTTACTTTCCTCCCACGAATTAAATGACGAGGAATTGGTATTCACTCCTCAAAGCAGCATCTCAAACAGACTCATATTTCTCCAAAAATTAAAAATAAACTGGATCTACGTTTACCGCGTTTGGGATTATTAGTAACACTGCTCTATAGTTTCGGACAAAAATATGATGTAATAATATGAATCAGTGCAAGTAATTAATTAATCGCTTAGTTTTAGTCTTACGTGTTTAAAACATTATTATAATGAATTTTTTTCGTATGGTGGTTATGTAGTTTTAAGTAAGGCGTTGTCGGGCTATTAACTTTTCAGTTGAGATATGCGAGTGAGATTTTGTCTGTATATACTTCTGTGTAAGATTGTACTGGTATGAAAAACATTTTCATCACGGTCTCACAAGCTTGTTATGTATGAACTAGTTAGTACAGGAACACAAATCCTTGGAGATGAGGGCTCATGTAATTACCCTGGCGTGTGGTTGTAGTTGCAGCTGGCTTCAGGTCCACACAATGCACAGCGCACGGCATAATTAGTTAATAAAGCGTCCACTGCGTTACTGTACTTAATGTATGAATTCTGTCTGCTTTATTTCTTATATACTCTACATATTCTACTCACGCTAACATGAAAAAAAGATTGTCAAGAATCATGAGAACCTTAATGTGGTATATTTATTAGTGTGTTATTTGAGTTATTACCAAATAGTATTTTAAATTAGTTTTTATAATTAGAGTAAGGATTTATGAGATATCTTGACAGTAGAGATAAGACAACTGAAGAATCTGACGTGAAGTATGTAATTTTATTCCGTCCCTATCTTACACAACCGTAACAAAACAGTCATTAAGAGACGAAACATAATAAGTCTCCTGTTTCTTAAAGAATATTTCCCTGTGTTATGCATGGATTTTGTGCAACAAATGAAAAAAATGTTTTTTCAGGTCTTATTTTAGCAATGATAGACGCCAGAAGTTTGCATGGTCATCATGTTTGTATTATTAATGATAGAAAATTAAGGGTTGGTAGCCGTCTTGGTATGATATATGTCTTAACCAAGTTTTATAAAATTTCTTAATTCAAAAATTGTTATTGATAACAGACACTCCATAAATTGAGGTCCAGGTGTGAGGCTAGCTCACCCAGGGGCCCAAACAGGTAGGGTTTCTGTACTTCCCCTTTTTACCTGAAGACGGAAGAAGATTTGGCATCCGAAACGTTGTAATTTTATTGAAATACAGACGATTGGCAAAGCCCAAAAGTACAGTCTTACGCATTATAACGCCTCATCGTCACAAATCTTCAGACTTCATAAATATTTTTCCTGTTGCTGATGGAAAGTAGTTTCAATTTTTTAACCTGGATTCAGATCGTATGCATAAAGGAATTTAAAATTGGTTTAAATGTTTTTTGAAAATCTTATTTAAACACTTTGTGACTTGTTTGTTTCAATTGTTGATGATTTCTAAGGTATCTTACTTAACCTGAGTGTATTTACCGAGTGTCGGTATTGCCATTCTGCATTTGGTGATAGGTTTACTGCCATGTTTGTACTTCCAGTCTAGAGTTACGTTGACATCAGAATCGATGTATGTATACGTCTCATGTTGATCGTCAAGTAATTGGATTTTAGGACCACTGATATATATCTGGAGTCACTTAACTCTTGTCTGAGTGTGTTGCGGTGTGGTCATTGCAAGGGGCTTCATGGGAGCAGCTGTCAATGACGCAATGTGAGGGCTACAAC
Organism: Zootermopsis nevadensis; assembly: GCF_000696155.1. The sequence goes on along the minus strand of NW_019059605.1, from coordinate 756,291 downwards.
ATAATTGAGAGTAGATCACTATAATGGCGTACAGTACACCTGCGCCATCTACATTAATCCACATGGACCAGACTGGGATGCAAAACTTACTGGGTGATGATACTACTGCATTTAGATAGCTGCTGGATAATCTACTGGTGAATATATTCACTAGAAAAAGATAAAATGTGAAGAATAAATTTGTATTCCTTCGACGCTTCTCCACATCTGTTAGTTGATCGTGTGTAAAGTTGTTCCTGCTACTTACTTAAGTAAGCGGAATTTTTAAACTTAGGCGATGGACGAAGTTCAAAAGAAATGTTTTGCACATTTCAAGCACATCGTAAGAAGCTTCGTACTTTGACGCTTTGAAATGTGCCACATTTTCTGATCAGGGAGTGAATTTTTCGTTGAAGTCACTAAGGTTTCTATTTCTCCCTGAGCATTTAATCGACTTGCATTTCCTGGAAATATTTCATCAGTTTGTAAAGCCGTCGTTCTTCGTCATACAAGTTATAGCTAGTGAAGATTTAGTTTTGTGTTGTAAAGCTAATTACACGTATTGTATACGTCATGGCAGATTAAACATTCATAGATAGAGGATTATGTGATATTGATGAGAAAATTATATTCATACTATGTATGATTTGAGGTTTTCACAGCGGTGAGTATGAAGATTTCTGTCTTCTGGGTTGTTGCGCTGTGTAGTCTGGTCGATGTTTACCAACGTTTCGGAGGTCATACTGCCTCCATCATCAGAGCGATGAGTCTGAAGATTTCTGTCTTCTGGGTTGTTGCGCTGTGTAGTCTGGTCGATGTTTACCAACGTTTCGGAGGTCATACTGCCTCCATCATCAGAGCGATGAGTCTGAAGATTTCTGTCTTCTGGGTTGTTGCGCTGTGTAGTCTGGTCGATGTTTACCAACGTTTCGGAGGTCATACTGCCTCCATCATCAGAGCGATGAGTCTGAAGATTTCTGTCTTCTGGGTTGTTGCGCTGTGTAGTCTGGTCGATGTTTACCAACGTTTCGGAGGTCATACTGCCTCCATCATCAGAGCGATGAGTCTGAAGATTTCTGTCTTCTGGGTTGTTGCGCTGTGTAGTCTGGTCGATGTTTACCAACGTTTCGGAGGTCATACTGCCTCCATCATCAGAGCGATGAGTCTGAAGATTTCTGTCTTCTGGGTTGTTGCGCTGTGTAGTCTGGTCGATGTTTACCAACGTTTCGGAGGTCATACTGCCTCCATCATCAGAGCGATGAGTCTGAAGATTTCTGTCTTCTGGGTTGTTGCGCTGTGTAGTCTGGTCGATGTTTACCAACGTTTCGGAGGTCATACTGCCTCCATCATCAGAGCGATGAGTCTGAAGATTTCTGTCTTCTGGGTTGTTGCGCTGTGTAGTCTGGTCGATGTTTACCAACGTTTCGGAGGTCATACTGCCTCCATCATCAGAGCGATGAGTCTGAAGATTTCTGTCTTCTGGGTTGTTGCGCTGTGTAGTCTGGTCGATGTTTACCAACGTTTCGGAGGTCATACTGCCTCCGTCATCAGGGCGATTCACAGCGCAACAACCCAGAAGACAGAAATCATTATATTCATACTGTTTCTAACCCGGCATATGAAGAAATTATTCAAGACTGCAGACAACAACCCTGAATTAATTTGCCTGAAAGAGACTAAATCGGGTGTAATTAAAAATAGTACTCACATATGCGTATTTCTCAGGTCGGACATTGTCGCCCTCGTTTCTTCCGCGTGTCCTTGATCTGTTCCCCCACCCCCTCCCCTGTCTCCATTACACTACGCCAGCATGCTAATCTATCATCTTCTTGCGCACCGTGGCGTATCTATCACCCCCTATACGATACATCACTGCCTTCTAAAAACTATTTATGTTGATTGATTATGAACATCCGGGCTTCAACGTAAAATCGATATCAGCATTGAATTATCAGTTAACTCAGGGGTGTCATTTTGAAGAAAATTTAAGTGCGACATTATTCAGAGATGTCGAGGTCTTATGGCCTCACCTACCAGACTGTTTGGTCAAACGTTGTGACTGTGACAGAAAACAGCCGAAGACGTTTCTTCTAGATTAAACGTGGGTGGCGATGCGTCC
>NW_019059605.1:743958-754061 GCF_000696155.1 Zootermopsis nevadensis | reverse complement strand
ATATAGTAGGACAAAAACATCTTTTGTACCTGAGAAATAAATTCGTATTTATTGATCTGACTTATTAATTGTTGTGTATTGAGGGGTGCACAAACCATGTTTACTGGTAGTATCACAACAGGATGTTTGTATATACTCTAGCAAACTATTAAGTGAGATGCTTTTTAATGTTAACCTCCCGGTCTACGTCTGTGACGCCTAACCTAATCTTGAGGTTTCCTGGCCACAGTCTGACATGTCTTATTCCTCTTTCACCCTGCTTGTTCCGCCCTCCCATACACCATGATTTAACCAGTCTAACAGGAGCAAGAGGTGAACAGCCCAAATTATGAAGCTCATTATCATGTAATTTTCTCAGTTCCCCCTTTCTCTAGTCGCAATGTTATCTTGTCAGCACTTTGTTTTCAAATATCTTCAGCTTAGCAGTGAGTGAAGAGTTTTAACGGATTCTGTACTTCTTTGCGAAACACCCTGCTGTCATCTTCCATTTTCAGCATATTTTTTACTCTAAAAGCGAAATATCTCCGAGCTCGAGCTGCGACACAGTAAAGGGAAAGTAAAGATGGAAAGGGCAAGGTAATACACTGTATGTGCTACCACTTGGAGGTCTTCCTCGTATCTCGGCTGGCTGGCCGGCCATCAACTCGTGTGTTTGGAATGGTCAGCGAAGCTCGGGGATTATTCGCGAAAAGTATTCTCAGATATTAACGGATTTTACAGTATTACTGAGTTTCTAGGTGGGAGATTATAAGCAATTCTTGTACATGCGTTTACACTAACGGGTATTAAAACAAAGCCAGTAAGAAGAGATTGATTATACTTATATTTCTTTCCCAAATTATAACTTAAGCTGTTAGTCGGTTTGTTTGTCAGGGGAAAAATTGTATACAACTTCCCGAATTTCGCATCTTCCCGTGTCTTGAGCCTGATAAGGCGAATTCTTATTTTTATTTGCTGTATGTACAAGTCTGTTTCACAAACTTTGCGGGTTTGTGTTTCAGTTTCAGGGAGCAATGCAGAACTTGTCGGGACAAGGAAAAAGAATGAGCGAGAAAATTATTCTACCTCGACCAGTGCCGGATTGCGTTTTCAGAGCGTGTTGTTACATAATTTATCCCGGATCGCGTATTGTAAATTGCCTAGGCAGCTGGGTTCACGTCTCCAATGCCCCTCAGCGTCATTATTATTTTCTTCGGTCTCGTTTCTTGTAGCCACGTTTTCCTGCAGCATAAAACATGATCTTCACTTGGATTATACATAGTGCAGCAGTTCCGTACCCGTGAATCGGTCTTGAGCTATTTAGGCTAATAACTGTACGTTTAATTTACATAATAATATTTAGCTTGCGGTCTTTGATACACTTTGACGCCCAAAGATAATTTTAATCCAAATAATATGTAAAGGTTCAGTTCTTAAATCAGAGGAAGAAATGCAATTCCATTATAAGGATAAACTGGGAAATTTTGTTGAAGCAAATATATGGTCAATGGGACTTATTTCTGACCTCTGTTTAATTTGTAATTTGCACTGTCTCTGCGTGTAAGGTCGAATTGTGCTAAGTGTAGTAATTATAATAAAATAACGAAGTAAGGAACATCCAAGAAATTTAATATTCTCTGTGTAATTTAACATGTTAAAATTATGTAAGAAGTAATCACACGAATTTGCTTGTTACATACAGGATTTTATGATTACTCAGTAAAGCTGAGAAGCATGGAAGAGTCCATTAGCATAGAAATTTTCACATTTTGTTCATTTGAAACAAATAACTTGCTGTCACTTCTCTTGTGTAAAGAGTGTGAGTGCAGCACACAACTCCAAGTTTAATTAATTCTGAACGCTGCAGTTTCCGTAGAAGCTGCGGGCAGATGAGAGAAAGGGAGTAAGTAGGTTATCGCCTGCTGGACGAAGGGTCACAAACAGCGACTAATGGAACGCGAGGTTATCAAGGTGGCAAGAGCAGTTCCAGTCTTCAGCTGGCTCGGTGGCCAGCGGTAAATAATTACCGCCCTACTGCTTATTTGTGCTTGTAGTCCGGGCGTTAGAGCCTTAGGGACCAGTTGAGCTTTGTTATTCATCAGGTAGCTGCCACGTGCGATGTGGACCTGAAAATGCTGAGGGAAATAGGAACAACGTCTACTGCCCATACAGAACAGGGTCAGATTTCTTTCGTTTACCTAACATTTATTCCTTTTCTTACTCTATTTTATCCATTTGTTACGTACGTACCTTCTTTCCTTTTCCCCATGTTTCTTTCTATCCCATTTCAAATGATAGCGACAACCGAAATGCTTCTAAAAGCTACTTAATTATAGCAGCACTTATAAAATCGAAGTTTGCCATCTAGCGTAACTGCTGATAACTTTAGACCTATGTGAACGCAAGCAAACACATGAAACGTCAAACTGGCTTTCATACGTATAACACAGATTACGAGGTTCGATCGGAAAGTTTAAAGACTGTGTCAATAGAGGGCGAACCGGATGTAGTACGAGCTTCTGCCGCTAGGGGGTGCGGCCTACATTCATAGTGAATCAGTGTGCCAGCCGACATCATCGAATTAGCATTTGTTTCTTTGTTACGGGCGTTTTGGTAGTGCATTACACCGACCCTCCTGCGATTTCGGAATGGCGTGTGCATCAAATTTTGCCAAAGACTCGCCAAAACGGCTACGGAAACCTATGAAATGCTAAAGCAAGCATTTGGGGAGTCCGCAATGGGTCGTGCACAAACTTTATTCGTAAGCTGTTGTCCGAAATATCTGAAAAGAGGAAAGGTGCTGCAAAATTTACAACGAAACAAGAGGTACTTGCTGCCTTCATCGTCAGCCCTGATTATGAATGTAGCAAGGTACGTCTGAATCGTTGGTAGGCTAAAATTCTCAAAGAAAGCAAACACGGCTGCACTCACTGGTCTCGTGAACTTATAAATGTGGGTGCTATAATGTTGTTTTCGAAAAAAAGGAATGAATTAAAGGTCATTTATAACTGTTATCGTTTACAAGTCTCACTTCTCCACCGTCTGAAATTAATGCCTCTACAGATTAAGCAACACGTCGCACCTATACGAGCCGCCGTATATTATTCGGGTTCCCAAACTTTGCTGTTCTACAACTTCTCGAACATCTTTAAATTTCTCGAAAAGGAGGTAAACTTTTATTTGCATGGTACAGTTCTTAAGCACTGCCATAAATTTAAGAATATTTAAAACGTGAAATCACGTTTTTTGGAAATTGCTATCGCAGAAAATATAGCTAATTGCTTAAATGCTTATAAAGTGATAAAAGTATAAACTTTAGGAATAATAAGCTACAGTTGCAAGTTTTCGTCGGTCCGTAGCTTATCTTCGTTCGTCATTGTAGTACTGAACCGAATCTCTTTTTATAACCATCTTTGAGCAATTCGTATATATTCCGGTTAAGAACGTTGTTCAATCTCAGCCGTCTTATGCCCAGTCTAATAATTTAACAGTCCTTAGTAGATGACACTGCGACATCTTTATGGAGAATATATTAATACTTGCTTGTCTATACCGTATTATAGTGGTGTATCAATTGTTTTTTGTTCTTTATTTCAGCTGTACAGGGACTACCATTTAGAAGGCCACCCACTAACAGTTACGTACTACGATACAAACGCAAAGTCAGAAGCAGATCCACTCTCGTGTAATAGACCCTCCCAACCTCTCCCGTGGCAATTAAGGTCAACCTTGTTGCTAGGCCGCTACTCAAACTGCTTGCGCAGGAGCTATGCAGGTGCGAACATGATAAAAGTCAAGAGCTGTACGCGTGTTCGTTCTCTAACACTGATTCGTGTCGAAGTCTCTTCGAACTGTTCGCGAAGCATTGCTAATGTGTAACAACATTTCGGGACAGAAGAAGTGTTTGTTTGTGGCAAGAGCGACAAAACAGCTGAAGCTACGACCGCTATCGACTAGAGGCAATGCATCAGCTAAAACTGACATGGCTGTGATAATTCAATGTTACCGTTAATTTAATCGTTTTGTGCATGTTGAAAATCTATTCAAAATTAAATCCGTGGCGTAACAGCTCCAGAGAGCCAAAGCCGACTAGCTTGACTGCTGGTCTCACGTTCACATGCCTAAGCAGAGGTGAACGATCATCCAACCAGTTACAGGATGACGTGTGGTCAGCACGACGAACCCCCAGCCATTGCTAGCTTTCCTGACCGGCTTACGCTACTTATCGTAGCTCCCCCAATTTCCTCACGATGCTGGGTTGGCACCGGTCCCATACACTGGTCGAAAGCTCATGAGAAAATTTCTTCTCCCCCGAGACTCGAACCAGCGCGCATTCCGTATCGCCGGTCCGAAGCATGATGCCTCAGACGACGCGGCTACGGCGCGGGACGTGTTGAAAATCTATGGTTACATTTAAAATGCAAAATTCTATTTATTTATTTGTGTCTTTGTTTTGGCTAAGTATGTTTAGTCTTATATCTCAGTTATCCCTGTTATTAATTCTGTACCGTACACAATACATTTCTGCTGTCTGTGTTCGTGATCGATCGATCGATTTCTGTATGCGTATGATTAAACTTCGCACTCTGAGAGCACTGCTGTCAAGGTAATCACGTTATGTAATTTTGTTCTTCTCCATCCTTTCAACATTCCATAAAATGTGCTGCACGTCTATTGGAGAATTAATAATTCTTTCTGCGTCTTAATTGTAATTGGCATTACACATTCTATTGGCCTACAGGTTTAATTTACTATTCTGACTTTTCAATTACTTTATTTTCTCTCTCAGGTTTCATTTAACCATGTTTCGTCGTTGAAAGCCCATTGTTTTAGACTTTTCAGCATGTATATCAAATTATAAGATGTAATAGAATTAATGCAGGGTAGCCCTTATTGAGAAGCCCATGATCACTCAACTAGTCAACAAATTGCCTAGCTTTTATGGAAACCGGAGGGTAATTTACGTTTTCATCCGACCCCCACTATGAGCCAGCTAAATCCATTCCATACCTTCAAGTCAGTTCCCTTGTTTTAGTATTATCCTCCGACATTTATCAAGGTCTCCCAGTTTGTCTCTTCTCTTCATGCTCGTAGAATGTAGTAACGTAACTAATACATATAAGTAGTGTTTTGTAATTTTTATAATGTTGACCGAAACTGCAAAAACAATTGAAATTTGATATTGTCTCGTTGGCGAGTACGAAAGACTGTATTCTGGAATGTTACGGTGGAAGTTAACAGACGTTTCAGAGGTGCTTGCTGCCGCTGATTAGGGTGCCCTGATGTAAAAGGCACCAAGCACCTCCGAAACGTTGGTCAACATCTACCAGACTACACGGTGCTACAACCCAGAAGACAGCCATCTTCATGCAAGACAGGCATGATGGTAAAAGAAAAGCCGCGAAATATCACGGAGTATAAGTGAATAATTTGTATATAAAAACAACTGAATGGTGCAATACAACTTCGCCTTGAACCTGCTGGCAGTAGGAGTCTTCGAAACGTCGATCTATATTAGCATTTAACGCCATTAAAAGATGTCCCATTCAGCCATGTTATAAAACATCATCTACGTGTTTTATTGACAGACGGTATAATGTATACATATATTTATTCTTCAAGTCTATACACAAACTATATTAATATTGATGTTAAAAATTAAAATTGATATAAATATTTCGCGCTATTCATCGTTTCCTCGATGTTACAATTTGCGCTATATATTACAACATGTTTCGATGTCTCAGCATCATCATCAGGTTTTATTTTTAAAACTATTCAATATTTTTTAATGCACGCTTTTCAGTATTTGTAGATTGTAGGTTGTAGTTGTGGATGTTCCTTTTTTCTTCTGATTCTTTTGCATATTATGTGGCGTATTATGTTATTTGTTCATTATTTCTGTGAAATTATCAATAATATAATTAACATTATCAATATTATTTATATGTAAATGAGTTTGGATATTGTTATAAAAATTCACTATAATTAATTTTTAACATCAATATTAATATAGTTTGTGTATAGACTTGAAGAATAAATATATGTATGAATTGAAAACACAAACATGACGCATCTAAACTATAAAGGTATAATGTATGTTAATTATTAGTGTGGTGGGTGTTTGATGAAAGAGGCTGAGTACACACAACGATGAAAGTTGACTGTGCCACCATTGTTCCTTTAAGTGAGGATATTTGCATGATTTTCTCCGCCGGCATCGTCTTCTCATCCTGTTAACGTTTAAAGACCAAACATCTGGCTCTCACAATTTGTAATTTCGGCCTATGGTATGCGGCTCCACGGAAATTACGTATACTACATCCTGATGACGAACTTTACATGTAAATTGTTGCATAAATTCAGGAGTAGTTTGTGTTATGTTAAGCACGAAGTTTAGGATGCAAAACGTCATGTGACATATTTACAGACTGTGTTATCTCTAGTATTCAAAGTCCGGAGTTTCTTGGTTGCGTTGTCCTGCATCCAACTTGCATTGAGCGTTACCCAGAGGAACGACACCCACAGGTATTTGCTAAATTTTCAGCAAAAACGTGATCGTCATTGCCACAGATTGCATCCGCGAAATCTTAAATCGTCTGCTATTATTTGACGATTTTTAAGTTACATAAGGAACGCACTGTAATATCACCACGTTAATTAAATTTATTTGCGTAATTTACCGAAGTTATTAAATGTTAATTTTATGTAGAGACAAAGCTTAGATAAAATAGGAAGAATATGTAGTACGAATGTTGGAAATGAACAGAAATTCTGACAAAAAAAATCTTAAAAGAAGAGACCACTTATGGGACATAGACCTAGTTGAGAGAATCGTGTGTGTTAAGCCATTTGGCTTCGACGTTTAATGTAAGCACATGTTCAAGGTGAGACTGAGTAAAACAAAGAAAACTAGTATGTAATACATCCAGTAGCCGGCCCTGGAATCTAACCAGAGTACGAAGTAGGAATGCTGATCACACGTTTTTCTTCGTAGGAGTTCTTTCGAAGTAGCACAGCGCACTCTTTGCTTGAAGACGAAGTCGACTAGTTCTGATTCTGGGCTGCCGTATGACTTGTTATACAAATGGGTTGGAACATAGACTTGGTTGTTTTCCGTCGCCGTGTAAATAATGCATTGTGCATTTGGATAACGTGTATATACTTCATAGCTACAGGCGTTCATTTAGTGCGGACGAAACAGGAACTGTTTGTAGTCGGTGTTTGTCCTCAGCATTTTGAGCGACAGAGCAATTCACATCCACAGAAGAAACACGTCAAAGCTCTTAACAGTTTGTATTTTATTTTGAGCTTAACGTTTTCTCTTGCGCTACAGATACAAGCTGATATGCGTCACAGAATATAGAAATAAATGCATTAGTTAACTGATATCACAAATAATAATTGGTTATGTTAGAGACATTTTTTGAGTAACATATGAACCTGTTTTCAATGGTATGCCTGTTTCATTGGTATTTTAAAGAAATTATCATGGTTGTTCAATACATTTTCCTCAGTTGTAATATGTGTCTCTGTAGTCCGATGAGAGAGAGAGAAAATGTGGACCTAAGTCTAGGAAAAGGCTGAGAAGGCAATGATATTGTCTGGAAACTCGAATGGAACCAGCTGCCGAAACGTCAGATGCACGTTATTTATCTAATAAGAATAAAATATTAGAAACAACTGTTATAGTATAATTGTGGGGTTATATATAGTCTACCAATAAAATGTAGCCGTTTGCATTAAATAAATTTTAGGCAGTGGACTATGTTCACTTTGCTGTTGATATAGCATACCACTCTTAGTTACACAGTCGTGTAGAATCATTCCGGGTTTGGTTATTATTTCCTTTTAGTGCAATGTCAGTTATCTGTAAGTATAATATCAGTGACAGGGTTAATTAAACTTGTCAGAGTATGAAGATCCGATAGCTACTGTAAGCGTTTATTTGTACTGTGGTCTAATTTAGACTCAGATGTTTAAGAGGACGAAGGGCTACAGTCTTATACGAAAAATAATTATATAATTCCAGTTGTATTTAATACAGTGACATCTACTGTTATTAAATTACTAACTGAAAGGACGAAGTAGGATAGACAGACAAGAAGCAGCTTGACTATTATCCTTGGATGTTGAAGAAGCAATGTAATGAATGTGATATATATGAATTTATTTTTTCAGAATGGGATTGTTTGTAACTAAGGTCAGTAGATTGACCTAGATTGACTTGTGTTTCTTCGAAAGTATGTAGTACCAGTTTCAATGTTACGAGTATACCAAGTACCGATTCACAAACAGAGCTCTACTGTTGGAATTTCATCGCGGCAAAAGTGTACGTCTGTTGTAAAGAGAAAATTTCGGGTGGCTTAGTGGATGGATGGAATTGACTCGCGTTAGAAGCAAAACACAACAGATGCAGGAAACACACGAAAGACCTAACATTGTGCGATTCACATGCTGTGCCTTTGTCAAATTGAATCAAGCTCTCCACGTTGTACGCTCTGTCGCTCTGTCCGTTTTTGGTTCGTCAGCCCTAATGCCCTTCCTCATCTTCCAGCATTCTCAGCGGTTTCGTCTTTGTCCAGACGATACCCTTATTTCGTGACAAAATTCTCATTTCTCTGGTATCTTTTCCTTTTTCATTTCTAATATACTCAGCTTTAGTTTGATTATCTAGAACAACGATTCTAGAAGAAGCAGCCGCGACCCTCTAGGGGCCATAAAGCGTTGCTAATGGTTCTTCATGTTTTATTTTATCATATCCGCTTTTTGAATTTTGAATTTATTTGTGGGGGAGGGCGGGTGTAGTGTTATCATTTCTTATCGCTGATATGCGTGCTCTACTCTTCGCCAATCTCAACATCCTTAATTTTATAGACATAATCTACGTTAATTGAACTGTACAAACGTAAGAACCGTGCTTGTTTTAATATGCTTTGTTCTAGTTGGGTTTTGCACTTAATACCGAGCTTTATAATCCATCTCAGTAATTGATAAAAGTGGTTTCCTTGGAACACGTCGTTAATCTAAGGAAATATTAGGCACTGCATTTAATTTAGTAGATTGTGACGTGAAAACTAGAACTTCTTAATCATCAAGAATTTTAGTTCACTTATAACTAAGTTCCAACTCTTCACATTTTTAAGGGGTTCTTTATTTTCTGCTGTTGGATGAATTCATTAAATTATGAGGTATTCTTTTATTGAGACGCGGGTTCGCTCTTTCTCATTTTGTTCTCCAGATACAGAAGGGAAAAATATCCTCTGAGGGCACATAAATTCTTCTGTTCCTTTTCATGCTACTCTCTCCTAAAACTCGTTAATTTTCTTGGAAGCCTCAAGAATCGTGCCTCATGAAATAATAAACTTCACAAAGGCGCCGCGTATATTTCCAAGAAATAAGACAATAACAGAGGAGTGGGCAGAATGGACCAGGACAGATAAGCCTGCTTGCACGTTTTAGTGTTGTAAGGTACAGATATTTTGGGTACTTGTGAGTGAGCTGAAGATGGAGGCAGGATATTCCTCCGAAATGCTGGTATCTATCTACAATTCCACAAGACTTTACAACCAGGATACCACAGCCAATATTAATACTGACATTATTTCAGTGAACCCGCGTATGTTACTAAGTCGAATATGATTCCCATTCTGTGTCAATATACAGGCACGAGACGGCAGAAAATTTATTTGCAAGATGTGAAACTTTAAAGAATTTTATTACTTAAGCATAAGGAATCATAGAATATTATTTATCTCGAAATAATACTCCACTGCTAAGGTAATTTCAGCATTGTACCTGACTTTGGAATATGTCTAAGCGCCGCGTCGTCTTTTATTTAGTTACGTGATTAACTTATGATCTAATGACGCTTCCAACACAACTTTTACAGCGAATGAAATTGTTCATTAATATTACATAGGAAGAGGCTGATAAAGGACAGGTTCTGGAATGAATAGCACATTTCTTTATGAGAATTAGTCAGCCACTAGAAAAAATAATTAAATTTGTTTAACGACGTTTCATAGGTCCTTGCTGCATTCGTCGTCAGGGCGGTGATCGTCCTGATGTTGGAGGCAGCAAGGACATTTGAAACGTCGTTAAACTTCTACCAGACTACACGC
>NW_019059605.1:721452-743284 GCF_000696155.1 Zootermopsis nevadensis | reverse complement strand
GATGATGGAGACAGTATGACCTCTGAAACGTTGGTTAACATCTACCAGACTACACAACGCAACAACCCAGAAGACAGAAATCTTCGGACTCACCGTCGTAAAAACCTCGAATCATACAGATTTGTGTTAGTTGAAGGACTGTCTAAAATAAAGACTGAGAAAATGGTAGTAATCTGATTTGGAATTTTTTGAGAGAACGTATCAAATGCCCCTTAAAATACAAACAAGTTCTCTGTTAGTTATGCAACTTGTTAATTTTTATGCATGACAAAATTATATTTGCAGGCTACTTAGGTACACTTTCCAAGTATTTCAGTTTAATCATAGTTTCTGGTATCATCTTCAAATCCCCTTATAATTACAGCACGTAAAATTTGTTGTGTTCAGGACAATTTCACTTGTTCACATCTTCTCGTTTATATTTTTGTCTTCCATAACTCAAAATGAAAAGTAAATGTGCGAATAGATTTCTTGCATACTTAACATTATACAGTTTCGGAAAATTAATTGTACCGCGTAATATAAGCTTGTTGCAGACCATCTCTCCTTGTGACGCACAGAAGTTCTCGCATTTGCATTTAAATTTTATTATTCTTCCCTGATGGTATGTTCTCAAAGAAGTAAAAGTTATCCCTGTGCTTATTACCGTTACATAAAAGCATAAAAAATGGAGATTAAAATCCTCATGCCCTTCTTTTCGGGTTCTAGGTTTCAACTTCGGTCTGTTGTACGTCCATGCATAGTCCAGGTAGGCGTTGAGTATGACTACATTCCATTTTGAATGTGCTGAACGTTTTATACCTTCTTAACGCTTTAAAGTCCAGCGTACCATCTGCTTTAAGTCAATAATTCTCCATTTTGTCCACGAAGTCACATTTAGCCTACTGAACGATTTGTTTGTATCAGAGAAATAAGATTAGTTGTATTTTTAATACCCTACAAGGAAACCCTGAACGTACCACTCCAGCGGCAATAGCACAGAATAATTGCGAGAGAAATGTGAGGTTCTCGCGGAGGTAAATATGTCGATGTTCGTCTTCAACTTTGAAGCTGGAGGCAAAGTGTTTCTCCAAAAATTTGGTATCTAGCTACAAGTTCGCACGTCTCTACAATCTAGAAGATCAACATCGGCTCTAAGTACTTACTCTTTCATCTTAATACCTTAATGGACTTATATAATGCATTGAAAATGTACTAAGACGGAAATATTATGATTAACAAGTTTAATCTAGAAGCTCACCATTTGATTGAATCCTCAGACAGTTACAGTGACCCTTTTACCCGCCCTAAAATCTTATGTTTGTGATATTAATCTTAATGTTAATGTTATCGTCTTATCTCTTCGATGTTTGAAGAGGCTAATTTATTCTTTCTCTCTTTCGTCCTAACCCACATGCTCAGTCCTTCATAACGTTCCTTAGGCCAGTTTCCTAACATTGTAGTCTACTTAGTGAACTGTATAGATCACAGAGTTTCTGGGTTTGCACCAACTGACCTAAATAGTTCACATATTTCATCATTCTTAGGTCCAAGCATTACCCTGAGCTCAGGACAAGCACAACAGCAGACTGCTATGCGAACCTGCAGAGAGCAGCACTGTTATTGCACCCAGGAGAACAACAAGTCTGGGCTCGGTTAATCTCCCCACACTCACTACTGAGATTACATTCCCCGCAACTTCTGTAATAAACATCACTAAAAGTTCGAGAAACTCGTTAAATAGCGACCGAGGAGTGTTACTGGACCGCAAATATGCGAATCAATGCAGCTTTGCCAACTTAGACAATTAGATTCTCCAATTCGGTTCACAATCTTTTATCTGTCTTGTGTCCAAAACCCAGTGTTTAAAATATACAGGATGTAGCATTTAAAACGCAGACCAAGAAATCAGAACTAGGCTCACCCGCTTATAATATTCTCTCGCAACCTTCCCCTTGGCAATCGAATCAACGTCACCCTGCTCACTCTAGTTTCGCAAGAACATGGCGCAGAACTCGTGTTCAGTCTCGAAAATTTGCTTCGCTGCGAAATATTTTGAAGCTGTTCGTGAGATATCTATCGGTGCTTATCCTGGCGAGAATGCACTGAATAAGTTAACAATACACGGACTAGACACAGAGTTTCAGTACACAGGAAGCGTTTGTGTACGTTCGAGAATCTGATTGACATCTGCTGTAAATATTTTTTCCTAACAAATTCAAATAAGCCGGATTTGAGTTTTTCACGGCTTTGATTCCGAAGATGGTTGTCTTCTGGGTTTGGATCAGGCAGCAAGGACCTATGAAAATCTTCTATCAGGCTACAGGACGCTACAACCCAGAAGACGGCCATCTTAAAAATGAAGTGAAAACAACTTTTTGTCTTGTTATATCGATTTCACTGAAGCTTACAGTTGCAGATAAAGTTAAAGTTGGTTTTAGGTGGAACACTCTGTACAAACCTAGAACTTTTTTGGCTATTTTGTCGTGGTGTGATACTCGGTCTCACGTCCTAAGGGGCGAACGTAGATTGAGGGCACTGAGAACAATGTCCTCAGGAAACTGTTAGGACCTACGAAAGGAAGTCATGTAGGAGGATGGAGAATTTTGTCACAGTCAGTGTTTGAGTCATCACTTGACAGTATGTACGATAAAGTTACGCTAATTGTAAATTTCAAAGCACAGTTGAGGGTATGTAATTATTTTAAATCTAGTATTAAGCACTTAACAACACGTGAAACCCCTTAACTAAGATGAAATATCATACAAGTTATTAAGTACCATATTTACAGTTACGTTTCCTAGACGGGAGTCAGACAGACGTACAGACAGACATAGGAAGGCGTCTAGTATTGGGAAATGTCTGTCAGAATGTCGTGTATGCACCCACGGCTGCAGTGTTAACTGATTTTTGTCCTTTGCATATAGGTACAATAGCTATTTCAGGTTCTATTACCTTTACTGAATTATATTACTTTAGAATTCTGCAGTTCAGCAGAAAAGATAGTGTTTGGGATGAGGCAAGATTTGAAGAGTCATATATGAATAAAATTCTCTAAGTGGAAAGAGATAAAGTTTGCTACTTCCTGAAGTTTTATACTCACGACTCGTTTTTTTATGTAGTTTCCTTGGCAGATCTGCAAAACATGAGTATTATCAACAAAGTCATAGAACTTGGTTTCCTTATACTGGGACCGGTTTAAACGTCCTTTTCGACCTAAAATCTTCCAGAACTCAATAAAAGTTTTCCTATGATCCTGTTTGAGATTCTTTTATGTGTATGACAAAGTCGTGACAGGGTCTCTACCATTCTATTTGACTCAATTTTTCCTGCCTCTCGCTCCCCGAAACTACAAATTCCGAATGTCGTGCAGGAAAGTGTGTTTGTTTTGCCGTATAACAATATTCCCTTATTATTTGCATGGTAAGTAGTCACTCGTTATTTGAAATTTTAGGTAGGAGTGTCCTATGTTAATAACTAATTCTGTGGGACATTTGACTGTTTAAATTAGATTGACAGAAATATTATATTTAGGAATAAAGTGAACTGACTACTAAACCAATTGAAATATTTATTGGTAATTCAATTCAATTCAATTAATTTATTTACGTGTTTGCCAACAGCAAGAAGTCAATAACAGGCAAACACTGATAATATATACAATAATAGTGAAATAATAATGGATAATATTACACAAACGGATTAACTAAACTTATACATGTACAGTATTAAATATAACTGCCAAGTACAGGCAAACCCAAAATAGAAACAATATTAACACAGAGCAAAAAATTAAGGAATATAAATAAAAACAAATAATCCACCTAGGGAACACTAATATAATTGTAAAACTTTAAAAAATATAAAAAGACAGATAACGAAGTTAGATCATTTCCCTTGTTGAGAACGTTCGCTCAAGGGAGACAATGTTTATGCTAAATACGTCCAAAGATTTACATACGTCATTTGCAGCGATGACGCACCTGGCTGAAGGACTATGCCTTAGTGCACTGCTCACACTATATATATATATGTAAATAAATAATTATTTTGTCTATTGATTTTTAGTTTCTAGTAGCTTCAGGATATATATTTAAGCATTAGAAGGAATGTATACGTTATAGGCCTATGGAGTGAAAGTTAAATAAGCCTATTTTCCATTTTGTTTCATACACTCGACAGACTGTTCTTTATTTTATTATCTAAATTTTGTCGTTGTTTCATTCCTTAAAATCGCGCACATCCTCATATGCACTACGGCCGCTAACATCATTGTTATCCGCGTCCTATACGCGACGCCATATGCCCTCTGTTATATCTCCAGTAGTTTGGCCGATGCAGTTCTTAAGGTGTCCTAAGACAGAAATATATTATTGCCCTGCGGCTTGGCGTCCAGGGAACCAGAGCATAGATATCTGAGAATCCAGAAGGGCACGACTGCAGTGCAAGAAAGACAGACAGACAGACAGACAGACAGACAGACAGTCCTTTCACATTTTCACCCAAATTTCTTTCAAACAATCTTGAAGCATTGCTGGACAGGATGTAAGAATCCTCGACTCAGCCAATCTCCATTAAAACTATACGCAAAGATTTATTTCGGAGAAGCGTTGTATTTGCATACGGGCTTATACTGTTGCATATTGCATTCATGCATATTTATAACGTAATATCCTTCATTTATGAATTTTTATGATGTCTCTATTGAAATACAGGCATTTAAATAAAGGGAGGGATAATATGTACCGCCCAGGGCTTCTTGTTATTAACAGGAGAACGTGTTAGATTATGTCGAGTTGCAATGAGAAGATCGTAAAACATGTCAGCACTTACAGAATTTGTATTTATTCATGTGGAACGGCTATTCATTGAAAATCGTTGACTGAGGTGACAGAAATAACGCTGAAATTTAATTTGACTACGTCTTTATTCGGCGGACAAACGTTCAGATTCTGCTTTTCAAATTCTGTACAAGCGAATATCAAAGCATTCGAAGAGGAAGCTTAAAAAAAAGTTTTCTGCTTGAGAAAATAACTTATGTATGAACCGACTAACAGCCTGATTTAACCTAAATTCTGGCACAGTCCTGCTGATGACACAATTTAGTTTATGGCTCATAATACTTGATGCTTCTTGTTTATAAGTCTGACCTATTTTATTTCGAAGCTCTTTCAGTTCTACAGGCGTCAAGGAGGCTGGAAGTAAGGCTTACTGTGTTGCACAAAACCGACTACACAGCCGGACCGTAGTTCTCAAATATCCCTTTTATAATACATGCTGTAGCCAACGGCTTTGTGTCCAACAGCAAAATTCATACCGCGTGTTGTGATGTAAGTTTGCTGAAGAAGCAGGAGACGATAATTCCGGCGCCACGGATAAACAATTTCTGCGAGCATCACCCAAGAAAATAACTGACGAGTATCAAATAACACTTTATTTCTATTGCTGTTAGACCCATAAATATGTTTCATTCTCCTTTATTGGTTGTTGAGTTTACGTTCGACAGCAGACATTTTTGAAGATAAAAAATCTCTTTGGCACACTAAACGTAGGTGGGAGGGAGGATAATGTAGAATGGTTGTTAAAGAAATAGGTTGTCGATATTCGTAATGGATTCTTTTGGCTGAGTGAAGTCGTGGTGGGATGATGATTGCCAAGTGACAGCCGTCAGTCATGGCTTTGTGAACTTCGTTAAAGTGAAAGTATCCTAATTTTAGCAGAATTAACATAGCATAGCTCTCTTAATGCAAGTTTTTACTCTGGTACTCTAATAAGTATCCATACCAATACCAATATCACTTTCGTTATAACTATTTTCCTGTGTTGTTTGATGAGCTTGACTTGCTTACTCATGAAAGTAACAAGGGTTCGATTCCCTACAGAGGAAGAGATTTTACTCTTTGTCACTTGTGGTCCGCCCAGACCCAATGAATAGCTGAGGATGTTTGCCCTGGAGTGAAGCTTTCGGGATACGAAGGGAACCATTCACCTGCACTTAGCGCCACGATTGGGGATACGTGGAGCGTTGCTTCAACTGTTCTACATGTCGTCATGGTGTGGTGCTTAGACACAGGGACAAGTTTACCTGTGTTTTACTATTACCGCTGCCGTTTTGAATTAATACACGCAAATGTCAGACTGGCAGTAGAGATGGGAAATACAAGTGCGTTTCATGTTTCCTGTCCCACTTTAAACAGTGGACCTGCTTCGGTCTGGGAGGAATTTTCCAGACTGTAACTCGAAGAGAAAACGTGTACGGACCCATATTCATATGAACTTTTGTTTTAGTTTTTATGTATAGTTCACCCGTAATATTTTTGCATATATTTTAAGGATTTTTGCTGTGTTTGAACTCTTCCTGTATCTTTGTGGAAACCTACCTGCTTATAAACCACAGCAGCTTCCAAAAGTGGCCAATTGTTTACACGCATCACGGGTGAGTGTGAGAGTTGTAGGAGTTTGTAGTCCTCATCGCTCTATGCATTTTGCGTTTCCTTTGCTCTGACCGAGAGACATTAATTCAGTGGCTGCATTGCAGTGAGCGTGGTAGTGACATTTTCAATGGTGAATTTTCTTTGCGGTTAACTAAACGTAGACCCGTTTTCTGTGCTTTGGTACTGGCAAAACGTTCGTTTTTATGTCTTCTGAGTTGTATGCCAGTAAATCGCAAATGCCCCCAGCGTATGTAATATTTCTTGTTCTTTGTTTCACAGTCATTACACTGCATGCGGATCTTATATCCAGCGTCCGCTGATCTTGGCTCTGAATTGTCAGAGTTACACGTAGATCCGTAATAATTCCAGCAGTTTGCAGAAAATACAACCTTTAGTTGTTTATTTGTACACAAAACAATTTGAGACTGGAATAATCTTTCCCGTATCGTGCGTCAGGTTTTGCACAATTCTTTATGATATCAGCGTATCGGTCTAGATTAAAAGAATTTTATGCTGACAATTTACGTCTTTTCCCCTGACGGTCTTGGCAGTCTGAGGGATCCAAATTTTGACCAGAAATATCAGCACACGTTAAACTGTTCATGGTTAAAAATAAGAATAGTTTGGTATGCGATTAATCGTTGTTTGTATCGATCAGGTTAACGTGGATTTGTTCACTAACGTTAAAAATTAAAACTTGATTCACCGCGTTCAGACGAAAGACTGAATATTAAAAAAAAGATTAATTGGCAGTCATTTGATGTTACATTGTATAATGAGAGTGAAAGCATTGCCTTTATTGGATATTTCCCACAAACGGCCTGTTTTAGAAAAGGCGTATTTGACATGCGCAAAAGCACAAATGTGCTGGCCCTCAGGATATAATAAAGCATATTGATATCTCTCGTGCGCCTTCTGCGTCTACCTGGGCTCCTGGGTGACGCATAGCTATGTGTAATCTACACCTCCACTGCAACTAGTATTAAAACAATTAGTTCGTCGATAAAGTCAGTGTTTTCGAACTGCATTGAATAAAATGGTCTGAAATGTATTATATTGCTACTGGTTTCGGGATTAAAGTAATCAATCATCTTCAATTTACCGCTTGAATTCAACTACCAGGAAAAACAATGATTTGAGGATTTACCTACATGTGACGAAACTAATCTCAACCTCATTGTGATTAATGCTGTAGGAAGCATTGATATGCATAACCGAAGTTATAGAATAGCGATAGAGTAGCGTGCATATCCGTTTCTCTGAACGTTGTACAACAATGATTTTTTTATTTTGCTGTAATTTATCACTGAAACGTAAAACAACAACAACAACAAAAAATCAGGATTGTTTCCTGTTGTCCTATTTGCAGACATACTCAATCTATTCTTGTTGTTTGATTAAATACTAAAACGTGTAACGTCATATATTTGCTTTTTTTGCCTACAATTTCAATTGGGAATGTGGGATTAAAGCCGCTTGTAGTTTTACGAGGGCATATTAATTAAAAAAATTATTCTTACGTCCCCCAAGTGACCGCTCCACACTCTGATCCTACTGTAAGAGTATTTCTGTCGGGGTGTTCGCCCTCGCGCAGAGCATACAGAATATGTCCTGTATGTTTGTTCCTTTGAGCGTGCTTTTGTTTCATTTAAAGATCTTTCCTTGTTGTGTCTTGTATACAAGTCGCTTTCAGTCCGATAACCATTTATTTACGTCAAGTATGTAATTTGTAGTCTGTTTCTCGCTCCCTCATTATGTAATGTAATTTATCTTTTAATGTCACTTCCAGTAGCGATCCAGGAAATCCTGTGTCAAATTTACATTATTTTCATTCGAGTATTGTGTGGCGTTGGTAAAATATTTCTTCTAACTTTGATTTCCAAATGTATTTTTATTGCTTCTTCTAATGTATTGTACTTACACAAATAAACCACTGAGAATTAATGCCATTCTTCAGGAACGTGTTGTTAAATGACAGCAAATAATGATTGGTAATTTAAAGCAGCCACGGCGATTTAAAAGGTAATACCTCGTGAAGTATAAGATTGACTACGGTAACATTTCGTGTATGGTATTGCAAAATTATCGTCTTTCCTGCGTGATATTTTCGAAAGTGCTTTTAAGTGCTTATGTAACCATTATGCATAGTGACTTGAGTTACATTCAGCTTCAAGCTACGGCGTGCAGCACTGACGTTTGGACAATGTACATGTAGGTTTATGTGGTAAGATTTCAGGTTCTCACGACATTTTAGAAGGCGATCACGCTGAAAGTCAAAACAGAACAAAGACCCTCTGAAATGTAGATACAGTTTTACTAGATTATATGACGCAATGCTCGACTCAGTCTGAGTTGCTTAATAGCGTCGTTAAATGAACTATAAATAAGTAAATGACGCATCACGACCGTAAGTTTAAGGATAATTAAGATTTAAATTGCGCAGTAGCTTACAATGACCCTAAACTTTCATTCCAAATTGTCTGAGCATTCGCACCGAGTCTTAAAGGAAACGTTATGAAATAACAGACGTAGAACGTATCCTATTCATTTATTAAACTGCAGGTCTCTTTTTGTTTTCGCCTGATATTTTGCTTGTATTTGTAGTTCCCTTTCCTCGCCGGCTTCTTCCGCGCTCATGTGTCACCATTTCCTTCATTACACTAACATTACTTGATCCCTGATTTTTGCTTGTTTCGCCATGCGAACCCTTGGGGTCTCGTGTCCCTGTCACGCGGGTCTTCTGGAACGAAGTTTCCACATCCAATTTATTCTCCTCTGACCCTCTTTTCTATTGAATGAGGTCTGTTCTGGGCGCGACGTGCTAAGCTTGCAACTGAGGTTTATTCTGAGAACAGGTGCATGGAAGGCGATGATGTTAGGCTTGTGGCTGGCTGTGTTGTTAATGCTGTTTCCCAAACTACTCACATGGGTAAACAGCGACGAATAGACAACTACTGATAGCATTCTGTACCCTGGTCTTTGTTGGCTCACGTGAACTTGAAAACTGAGGAATAGGGATGCTGAATAGTTCCGATCGGGTGTGCAAAATTCCAGCCTCCTGTTCGCAGTTATCTGTTTCCTATTTAGAGCAATCTTGCCATTAACCACCTTCCTCTTCCTTCTGTATTTGTTTCTTCGCTCTTTTATACCTTTTTCATTATCCTTGCCTTTTCGTCGTGTCCGCATTGAGATTTAGGTGTCTGCTCTTGTCTTCTTATGATATTCCGGAAAGCAATTTAATTTTTCATCAGCTTTACTTAACAAGTATTTGGATCCAATATAGGGAAAGTAGCAGCAGTACAGAGAAAATTACAGAACAAGGACCCTTATGATTTGCAGTCTTCATCAAATATTATTAGAGGAAGTTAGAAATGAGGCTCGCTCTTGAGGCCTCATAGTGTTAGGCTGACTTACGCGACTACCACAGAGAATCGGACCGACCACTGGAAGTCAGACTTACCACCGAGTACAACGTTCTTATTATTGTCATTATTCATTTTCTGCGTCATAAGATAGTAACCGCGAGGCAGTGTTGAATGTTCAGCAAAATTTTTCATTGCACAATTTCTTTGGGTTTTCCTTCCGCGTTGCTTTCCAAAATGTGAGGTGGATTTCAAGAGACGTCCCTATATTACTGGTAAGCATGGGCGTGCGATGGGAAATTTGGAATGAAGATTCGAGTGACTAGTTTCTGTCTTTTGTTATCAGTAAAATTAAGAAGATTTATTACTTTCCTTAGGCCTGTTCCGAGTGGCTTGATTTCCTCTTGCGATCCTTAAATAAGCTATTCATCAATTACGTTTGTCAAAGTGCAGTGCACTGGATAACAGGCGGTGAAATTCGAATTGAAACAGGACTAGAGCATAGAAAAAAGGTGATATTTATAAAGATAACCGGGTTGAAAATTACTTCAGGTCTTTACGGAGTTTTCTCTCTGCCGAGTTTAGGATCGCGTCGACCCCATAAATCACAGTTATTTTTGTCATCCCGTCACAGTGTTTAAAAATACATGTTTTTCGTCAAGTGAAAGGAGAAGATGGAGCCGTCCGCTGGCTTGAATAATACGTCGTAGTAAAACGAACTGAAGAGGAAAATGAACCATGTCAGTGTAGGTCTATAAAAATTGATTAATTAAAATCCAGTACGTTACAATCAATGCCAAAAAGTTGTAGTCAGACATTTTATTGTCTACATGTTTAAGCTCTGTCCAGCTGTCTATTCTATTGTATTTTTAATGTAATAGGGAAACTACTGATGGCAATGTACATGAATATTTGTCGATGTTCGTCTTCTGGATTGAATGTGGAGAATACCTCGCTCTGGCTGATCCGGAAAAGTAATTGTCTCTTCTATTTTACTAGACTAAGGAAGATTCCTTTTAAAAGCATTGTGAATTTTAGGATTTTTTAAAAACGGCCAACAGGCGATAGGTAAAATACAAAACAAAGAAAGTACGCAATTATATTTCATCCGATTAATCTAACATATTTCTGCTCACTGTCTTGAAATCTTTTACATGTATATCAAATTCATGTCACATATATTTCAGAATACTGACATTTTCTACAACGAAAGTATTGTGACAGTATTTTTTTGAATATAATAATCTTTCTAGCTTCTTAACAATCTCAAAGGGCAACGGGTTTGAGTGTGAGATTAATCCACCCCCCACCCACATTTAATAGGATCTTTCTTCATAAACTGATAGTCGCTTGACTAGTTAAAAGTTTCTACCTTTTATGATACTCGAAGGTGCATTGCCTTGTCCACAAGAGTTCGCCACTGAATGAAACACGAGCCAGCTTTATCCAGACCACACTATAATAATCCGTGGCATAAGAGCCCTCTGAGAGCCAAAGCCGACTAGCGTGACTGCTGGCGTCACGTTCACATGCCTAAGCAGAGGTGAACGATCATCCAACCAGATATAGGGTGACGTGTGGTCAGCACGACGAACCCCCAGCCATTGCTAGTTTTCCTGACCGGATTACGCTACTTATCGTAGTTCCCCAATTTCCTCACGATGCTGGGTTGGCACCGGTCCCATACACCGGTCGAAAGCTCATGAGAAAATTTCTTTCCCCGAGACTCGAACCAGCGCGCATTCCGTATCACCGGTCCGAAGCACGATGCCTCAGACCGCGTGGCTACGGCGCGGGACAGACCACACTATAACCTTGTTTATTTAAGACACTTTAGTATTATCTACGTCTGCATTTCCCAAATGGTCACCTCTATAGGTTTTCCGACGAAAATGCTGCTCGCATTTTTAACCTCCCTTACTCTAACCTACTACAGTTTCCATCCATTTCATATTACTTGAAGTGATCACTGTAGTAACATTTAATTTTACACTGCAGTTGAATTTTATATCTCAGAAGAATTCACCTTTGCCTCACTTACCTTTAAAACGAGAGATCATTTTCACACCCTATAAAAATCTCGTACAGTAATTTGAAAGTAGGATTTGAGATTTTTACGGCTATGGGTCAGAAGATAGGCATCTTCTGGGTTGTATCGCCGTGTAGTCTGGTAGAAGTTTACCAGCGTTGTTTCTTTGTCTCTTTTAACACTTAGATTGTTATATACGAGGCAGGAAGACAAAGTGTTGTCAGATAATTGTAGTAACCTTTCCCTGAATTTAGTCTACCTTTAACTTTTCTGGACGGTTTATTAATTTGCCACTGTCCGCTGGTGCCACATTTTCGGAGGATTTATTGCGTTGTTTTCTTGTGGCAAGACATGGAAATATATACTAATTTTCTACGTTTATTTCTGTTCCAACCACATTGTGAACCCTAACCAATTATGTGTCTTTTTATTCCATGTTATAAAATTAGAATAAGGGTTGAGTGTTATATTTAGTCTTCCACACATACCTAGTCTTGTTTTTAAAACTCCACTTCACTATTGTACCATTTTGTTATTTTTGTTTGGAAGGCCTGAGGGGAAGAGAACACTAGGAAGAGCTAGATGTAGATAGGAGAATAATGAAAAAGGCAAATAGGTTTTAATGATTTGGGTTGGATCCATCCTCTTATTTTTGTTCTCCGTTTACAGTGTGCAATGCAAACAAAAACAGCTTTAAAGCGAAGAAAATCCTGGCAAATTAAAACGGTCCCCATGACAGAATGGCATTCGGGTTTGTGTAATGCGAATTCTGAAGGTGAGGATTTGTATGTCCATTTTCCTTGCCTGGTGCTGACAGTCTTATGGGAGACGGAAATACTGGGCTTCTGTTCAGAATATTTCCACCAGACTTTTTCTTTAACGTTCTGTTACCCCCCCCCCCCCCCCCCATTTCAGACCGTAATATCAGTAACCTTGCTTCTATGTTCCTGCTACTTTCTTAAAGTCAAATATTTCCTTGTACCTATAATATTTTAGGCTTTCTTTTATCTCCTCTTACAGTGTTCTTTCCCTCTTCCTCTGCTGTACCGAGTGTTGAAGTATGATGCTATGAGGATTAAATGATGCGCGTTTGAAGCTGCCTTTTATATCAAAAGTCTGGACGTTAAACTTGTAGCATCTTGGATTATTTAATGCTGTTTCTAAACAAAGGACACGCATGAATCTTGCGAGAAAATGGATGACGAAGATTTAAGGGAACGCCAGAACTTTTAAAGACGTAATTTCTCAAATATATGTACTCTACTTGCATTGTAATGATGGTTATTTTTTATCTTTAAATTGCCGCATTTTGGCGCTTTATCTTTGGGGATTTTAAATTTGCTTCACAGTCTTCATCCTACCCCAGCCATTACCAAATTGCGTGCTTCAAGGTCACAAGAGAATCGTACAACTTTTTTACATGAACAGGGAAACTCATGCGAGTGAAGACAGTTCACTGGACATTTTCCTGAACATTTAATCCGGCCTATATCCTTACAAACTTATTTTTGAAGATACGTCGATGATTTCCCAATATATTTCCACTTTGTTTCTTTATTTCATATTTCATTACTAAAATATTGTAATAATTTCTCACATCCTACTTATTACTACATCCTATCTGCCACATTCTCCACACATTATTATTTTCATAATCATTTGGAAGTGATACATTTTATGAAGCTCATTATACAATTTTCACCTTTGCGCTATATTCTCTCCACCAAGTCATTATTCGTGGAAAACTTATGGTTTTTTTTCAAAAATTCCGAGACCCAGTTTTTGCATATTCAGATTTTTCACTGTACCAAGGAAAAGTCATCTACCATTTTTTTTTAAAAAAATTCCGAGACCCAGTTGTTTGCATATTCAGATTTTTCACTGTACCAAGCCATCTACCATTGCTTTCCCTGCAACAGAACACAGGCTGTGATGTCATGCTCTGCTGTACCTCATATGACCTCACCCATTCAAGACGCATCGCTCCTCTTATCTCTACAGGAAGCCACCCTTCGCCTCGTAACCCTGTTTCCCAACACGTTCTCGGCAATGCTATTTTGCGAGAGGAAATTATATCAAATGCCATAAATTGCACTACAATAGGCTCGACCGATATTAATATTCCTATTATCTGCCATGTGCTTAGTTGTTTCGTTAAAACTGTTTAGAATCGATCGTGTCTGATGGGAATGTACATTCTTCGGTCTCGGTGTTTAACATTTGTTAACATGTTCAGTTGTCGCACGCACAGCTGAATAAAATGTCTTCCTCCGAAATATCCAACAGACAACTTTCTTAGGTTTCTGTTTATAAATTGTTGTCAGAGAATTATATATGATTTTTAATTTTGTTCTTGTAAAAGGAGAATTTTGTCATGCTTTATTTCTGTTATCATTCTTTCAATTTTTACGTGAAGTGTCTGTATGTTTCAGCTTTGGCGTTTTTTCTTACACTGTTTTTACGTTCATATACACCGTCCTCTTCATTTACTTATTTCTTTAACTGTATTTTTTCCCCTTACCTTTGTTGTTTTCCTTTTGTATTTATCTTTCGCTCTATCTCTCCTTTAAGCTACTTTTAACTTCTCGCTTTTCTCTCCACTTGTATTTCATTACATAACTTCTTTTCCTCGCCATGTCTGTTCCATTTCTTTCATCTTAACCTCTTTCTGCCCAAACACGGCTTTATTCTATCCGCTCATTTCCCAACAGTCTGAATGACTTAATTTTCTTCATGTTTCTGAGTGCTGTGCTGTTGGTTCCATTCCAAATTGTTTGAGGTCGACAGACAGTGTCCATTGTCTGTACTCAGGATGCATGAACAATTACTTTTGTTTATCTCTGTTTTAAATAAATGTCACATCTGTGAAGATCTTGTTTACCAACGGCATAAATATGTATGGAGTGTATGAGTAAGTCGCCTCTCCGTAATTCACACGTCTTCTTTTAAACTCACTAGAATTTTGGGTTCAGTCTCCGGGCACTTCATGCGGGGATTTGATGGGCAAAGTGCCAGTGGAGCGTTTTATTTCTAATACGTCTGATATCCGATGCCAGAATGATTCCACTGTTGTTCCATATTCAATGAATATCGCCCTTTTGAGATGTGATAGCTCCGACCAGCCAGGAAATTATAACACAGACTGTTCTTGGTTTTGAATTCACCCCACAACCTGAGTTTGACTGAAACCATAATAAGGAAATGTATTTTAAATTTACGAATAAATTATTTGAAAATAACAAAAACTGAAGCTACGTGAATTAGATAATTTTTCTGGCAATGCAATTAATGACAAGTGGATATAGCATAATAGGCGTGTAATTCAATGCGCTCATACTTCATGCTTGAAGGGTAGTTCAAGGACATTCTTCAATTTGGGGCCTAGAACACGTCAGGGACAGTTGGACACTTCCAAATTTTACTCAGTTTTGGAATCGAACAATAAAAGAATAAGGTTTATTCGAGGTATGCTGGTGGCGATTATAAATTTTAACCGATAAAGAGTGAAATCGACACAAAAAATTTATTTTGGAAAAATTTGTGTCCAACAGATCCTACAGCAGGATCTTTTGGACAGTGAAGAAACAAATTTTCTGCAAAGAATGGAATAAAACTGCAACCGGTTTCATCATAAACCGAATTGTTTAATGTTGCCGTTACACGTTCGTACTATTTGGTGTCTTACATTCGGACTTTTGGGCAACGTTTAACATGCAAACGAGCGGTTTTCTTTCTATGATTTTAGGTTATCACAGCGGCGAGTATGAAGATGGCTCTCTTCTGGGTTGTAGCGCCGCGTACTCTGGAGTAAGTTTACCAACGTTTTAGAAAGAGAAAGTACCTCTGAAACGTCTATAAACTACCATGTCTGGAAGTATTAGGTCTGGGTGGGTGTCACTATCAGCAGTGAATACATTAATTTGGCTCTGATAAAGGCAGATCGCCTTTTATATCACATTCATGAACGAAAGATACAAATCTGCAGTAGAGATACTACATTTATTGTAGTTACAAATATTCTGTCTTCTACCTCGCCGCTTTTGCCTACTGAGAAAACAAAGAGAGATAAAATTAATGCTGAAGCATGTTACGTACTCTTAATAGAAGTTACGTTTAAAGGAAACAAGAAAATAAGAGGTGAAGTAAAGTGAAATGAGATTTTTTATTTAGAAATGATAATGTCTTTTTCTCCGTGGTCACCATTAACATAATTCATTACGAGTCTTTAAAGCAAACCGTTAAAATGTAGGTGAAATTATGGTAGTGATTCTTGGCACGCCTTTAAAACGGATAGTATTATGACACAGCTTGTTGGGACAATGACTACGTCTCCTTCCCCATTGCAGTTATTAGCAGAACTAATTACAAGCTAGTAAAAGCAACCCCTGTCGTATCTGCAGAGAATGCGAGAAGCCCAGTTCAGTGAAGTGCGGTGCGGTGCGTGGGCAGAAGTTTAAGAAGTTAAGTGGGGCGAGTCGAATTCTCAAACAAAGAAACATTTTCATTTCTTGTTTTTGGACATGTTTTAATGAGGGCAAGAACATTTGGCTAGATTGTGTTTTTATTCAGCCTAGTTTTATCCAATTGAAGGATGTATTTAGTACGAATAGGAACTAGGTCCTTTAAACAAACTCTACACTACAAAATAAATCTGTAATTTAAGTGCTAAGTTAAATGGACGGCTGCCAAATACTGAGGCATATTTAAAGCAACACTACACACTGAGTGTTCTGTCTTTTAACATTGCTGCTTATGATATATTCTTTGGTTCTGTGTTTGTGTTCTTCCCGACCAAATTTAAAGTTACGTTCTGTGCACAGTTGTAGAGGTGGCATAGTTTTCAGCGGACTGTAGCCTCCTTAGGAACCTGAAACCTCAGCTTTTGTGTTAAATTTTTATTATAATTCGTTTCAACATTTGAGTAACTCTGTTTTGTTACTGTGATTAATCACTTTCATATGCGAAGAGATTCGTGCACTGTGAAACTCTTGAGATACGTTTCATAAATGTCATAAATGTCATAAATTGAATACAACAGACAAGGACGACGATACGTACCGTATGTAATGTAACGCTCCTTTAACTACGAAACTTATAAATCAATGTCATGAAACCTAAGCCATCTATCCAATATATTTTTAACGTACAACGATATGAAACATTGCATGTGCATAGACCTGTCTTTTAGTTTCGTTTAACATATATACTATTCAACTGGTTGCTACCTGCAACTTAACTTCGCCGCCAGCGTCAAAGTTAGACGTTAAACTGGTATTTTTATTTATTCCATGACCTTTGTTTCTCCTATTGTAATTGCCTATTCCCATTCGACCATATTGACTGGATTGATATTGCTCGTGAATTTAATTCTTGGTTCTGAAGACAATAATGAATCATAGAGTTCCATTTATAAGTTGGAGATTTCTTGGGTTAGATGACTGGCTTTCTAGAAGAAGTCCAACCGTTGAGTCAGATACATTAAATTTTGTCTTAGATATCGTTAGGCTGAAGATATAACAAGAAATTATTACATGCTAGCTACCTAAACATTTTTATAGACATGTTACTAGTTGCTAATACTCCCACCTCTCTATGACAAGGAAGATATATCGTGACAACCACACAAATGGGAACACTGTCGCGCTTTAAGCTTCATAAATGTTGCTCACATCATTACCAATCCATCATTTAAGCGTAAAAGTGTTCGTGTGATATTTCAGCACTATCCAAATATGGCTTCATCCTACCTACTAAAACGACTGTAAAAAAAATTAAGTAATTAACACCCATGTAACCTAAAACGTATAAATCGAAAGCTAACCACTTTTCTGGTCATAAAAGAATTTTATTGATCATGTATGAAGGATGACGCAACTTGTATTTGTAGTATATATATATATATGAAATTTTTTTATTGGGATTAATAATTTTCTTCATGAGAAAGTCCGTTTTCTTTCAGATCCGTAATTAGTATTGGAATTTAAAACTGGTCAATTTACATTAAAAACTAAGCTACGTCAAGTTTTTAGAAGAGAGAAAATTACTTTCTTACCGTATCAAGAGAGAAGCTAAACACAACTTCATTCTTACGGTTGATCGCTCGAGAAGACTTCTCTGCATTTAGTCGACGTAAAACTTCAAGTCGTACATACTTACCTTCGTTTTAATGGCTTAAGGTTACAAAGTAAAGAGTCTCGTTACAAACGTTCCAGATTTTCGTGTCATCAGTTCTCACTCTCATCATGATTCTCTCTCAGTATCTTTCCCAATTCCTCGGTTAGTTATAATTAATTCAAGAATCGCGGAACATTCCGGAACCATATGTTAGCTGTCGTTGTCAGAGGTTGCAATGAAACATGCAGTATTACTGGCATCAAGATCTGAAACTTGGTCGAAAACAGATTCTCATTGGTTTAACTTAGCTAAACTTGGTCGAAAACAGATTCTCATTGATTTAACTTAGCTGTTCAGCTGCATCTGTAAAGTTGTTCTTCCTAAAGGAAAGTTCTCCGTGAGACGCACTGGAACTTCAGAACTTAAAGAATTGGTGTTAGTGGGAGCGGGAGGGTAGAGAAGGTAACGATTTCGATGCTCAAGTCTGGTGGCAACTGTTGACAGTAAATCATGTCAGCTGCTTTTACAGAAAATTGAATTTATGTCACGTAGATCAATATGCAAACTTCGTGAAGAATAGCACAGATGTTCACATCATTTTGTCATAAGCGGAAGTAATTCGGAACTAATAAACCATTTTAGCGGAGGCTCTCCGCTGCTCACAAGCAGAAAGATGCGAGAATTATGAGGTCCTTGAAAACGAAATGAAGTTTCGCAATTCATCACTCATTCTCCAACGTACGGATAAGGATTTACTTATTTATTGCCGAGAGAGGTAGGCTTCATCGATTTCATGGCGAAGGTGAATCGTATGAACGTATTCATTTTGAACTTGGTAGTGTAATTAACGACCTGTCATTACGCATAGCGATTAATATGTCGGAAATGTAGCACGATTAATATCGAGCAAAACACAAACACAAACAATAATAATAATAAGAATAATTGAGGCGGGAAGATTTGGGTAAAATTGAAATATGCATAATTGATTTTTGCGTCAAATTTTAATGATGTTTATTCAATACCGTTTGAAAAAGAAATTTAGAACTTTGTTACATGTTTAAAAAATATGCCCACTGTACGAGTACATGTCTTTTACTATGGCTGAAATACAAGGTTCTTCGTTCCCCTGTTTAAAATTCTAAAGTTTTCGCTCTAAACTCAGACAACTCTTACAGGCTGCTGTTTAGTGGGAGTAGTATCATGTAATCTAGTAGATACTGGCTAGTGAAGCTTACTGCCTTCATAATCATGATCTTCTTCAGTAAGCTTTTCTTAAACGTCGGTCAGTTTCTTCCAGGTTACACGACAGGCTTACAACGTCCCAGAAGATGGCCGTCTTCACACTTGTTGTCTCCGCGGAAACTTCAAATATCACCCAGGCAACTCTCGTTAGATAATAGCAAACACTCTTTTCAGAAGTGATTTTATGTTAGTTTAGACACATGGACGCATTATTACTGAAGGTACAAAGCGAGGAAAGGAAAAATCTGACAATGATATAAAAGAAAACGTCGCCCGTTCATTTTCAACGGGCCTTTTCAACTAGTTTAACAAGAATTGCCACATAAAGAACTCTAGTTCTTTATATATGTCTGGTAAATAAATATAAATCAATCTTTAAACACAGTTATGTTCTACTTTCTTTAGGCGGCAAGTTGCTTGCAGTACGCATGTGCAAGTACAACGCCACAAAATGAATATAAAAGTTGGGAGAAAAATCCCAATTCCAGCAATTCTTTTTGTTGAGTGGCACAGTAATCTCCTAACACCCACCCACAGCCTGAGTCTGAGTGGGTTTTAGCGGGGACAGCAAACTTAAATGCCGCCCCAGGAGACTAAAAATTCCTCCTCCCACTCAGTTAAAAACAGCTTAACTATTTAAAACTTCGTCGCAATTAATAACATGAGTTTTCCAGACGCTGTTACGCAAATCGTCAATTCTGTAGTAATTCATAAAACAGCAGCAAAAGATTCCGTAACAAAAATATAGCGTTACCCGGTTTCAGAAATCAGAAGTTTATAGTGGAATTAATCCCCCCCCCCCCCGCCCACGCGCTTTAACCATCTATAACTGTATATTTTATGAACAGATTCACAGATTACTTTTACAGTTCTGAGAATAAACAACGTTTATTTCTTCAAATGGAATATTTGAAATGTAATATAATGTGTTGCCTCGTTGTTCTTGGACCACATAACCATTTCATACACGCTTCTATGAAAATTACTGCAAACGTATTACGTTTAATAAACAAAGATAAATTTGCGGCTAGTGATTAAACCATTACATAATAGGGCCAGTGCTGTACTTAATTGTTTTATTCACATTGACTGCCGACATATTAATAGCCACGGTATATAAAACAGCTTTAGATGTTAATTCATTTTAATTATCACAGTCGCCCCTCCTCCAAATTTAACTGTATCGGCCCTAAAATTGTGTCGCCTAGAAGCTGCTATGGTCGCTTTTGATGACCAGGGTTTCAGAACCACTTCAAATGCTGTATATAAGAAGCTTTTTTGATTCTTGTTAATTGTCTATCAAAGATAAATATGTTAGTGACTGACCCGAACATGGCTCTTGGTTTTATGTTTTATTAAGCGACACTGACATTAGCTTAGACTTTGTACTCTCCCAGCAAAACTTGCACACCCCCAGGGGGCTGTGGACAGCTGATTGACAAATACACGGGCTTACCAACGTAGTATTTATAGTGCCATCAGTTCATTGCTAACCACCGGCACTAATCAAAAGAATAAAGGGCAGAAACTCAGAGGTCCTGTTATTAAGGTCTTGTAGGTCAGACATGCCTCAATCAATAGACAATGTCCATTAAAACAATGATACGATAAATGAACAGCAGACAGAACTGTGGAACAAGTTTTAATAATTTCGTTTTCTCGCGTAATCCTTCAAATAATTTCGCGTACCGCCGGTAGTACTCGAACCACACTTTGGGAAACATGGCTTCAGGAAATCTTGCAAAAAAATTGTTAAAACTAAACGGGCATGCTTAAAATATAGTTGAACAATTCTACTAAATATTTATCCAAGCAATTACAATTTTAATACGTGGATTATTGTATGCTGATTCTGCATTAGACATTGATTAACAATAACATTTATAACGAAAACGTTGTGTTTGTGCAGTCGTCCAGAAGGTTGGACAAAATACATGTAACATATGGGCATACATGATGCGTAGTCATTTCCTTGTGTTAGTAGCTGTGATGTTATATTTAAACAGCTTATGAATGGGCGTAATCCCATAATATGGAACAAACGTTTTTTGTGAACTAATCACGTGTTCAGTGCGTCAGCTTACAGTTAATTGAGGTTTGGTGAATGTGTGTGTCGTCTGAAATAATAAACAATACGAAATTAAGGCTGTGCTAAATTTTGCTGATTACAGGTATTAACAGAAATAGCATCGTTGTGTGATATTTTGAAACGTCCGAATTGGCGTATGACTAACAGACTTCTCGATAATTTTGATTCAAATTTTTATCCCTTAGTTCTAATATCTCAGTTGGGGAATCATATTTCTGCGGTTTACACTTTTTAATCCCCTTTCCAGGTATTTGTACTATTTTGACGTTACTAACAGTAAATGTCGATCCTCAGTACGTATTTGGACACAGATTTTGTTTCTCCAGCAAGAACAATTCTGTAGGTCTTTTTGCAGCAGTAATCCAACAGCCTAAAACATCTGAGTTAATTTTATACCTTTCTTGTACTACCCTCCCCAAAGCCCTGTATTTCCCCGCCGTTGAGGTCGCCTTTGAGCGGTGCTATTTTCTTTACGTGGAAATTGGAATAGACACATTGAGACGTCGGCAGAATTTTATAAACCGAACTATTGTACGCATGCCAAGAGAATTCCGCTGGGAGCGATGTGGGCATGAACGGC